>JAOVYX010017382.1:0-22379 GCA_035668315.1 Drosera spatulata
CTTCAAAAGGCACTGAAGATATACAATGACGGTCCTGGACAGTGGAATACAGTGGCCGGAATCGAGGCTCAGATGGGTGTCATGTACTATATGTTGGGGCACTACGCTGAATCCTATAACTCATTCAAGAGCGCTACTGCAAAACTTCGTGCCAATGGAGAGAAGAAGTCGGCTTTCTTTGGAATAGCTCTCAATCAAATGGGCCTTGCTTGCGTGCAACGATATGCTATCGATGAGGCTTTGGATCTGTTCGAAGAAGCCAGGACTATTCTGGAGCAGGAATATGGACCGTGCCACCCCGACACACTCGGTGTTTACAGTAATCTAGCCGGCGCCTATGATGCTGTGGGCAGGTAATAAATCCCTTCGTCATTATACAATTTCAGGTCGTCTTTCTTGTGTACTTTTCTCCCCAGCTGATATTGCTGAATGCTTACGCAGGTTGGATGATGCTATAGAGATCTTGGAATATGTAGTCGGAATGAGAGAGGAAAAACTCGGGACAGCGAATCCTGATGTGGATGACGAGAAGAGGAGATTAGCGGAGCTGCTAAAAGAAGCCGGCAGGGTCCGTACCAGGAAAGGCAGATCACTGGAAACCTTGCTTGGCTCCGATCCTGGACCTGCGAATACCGGCCCTGTCGTCTAAATTATGGCATATAAGCATACCTTCATTCCTTTCTTCATTATTTGTTCGATACACAAGAAAGTAAAATTTTAAACCCAAAGGATGAAGTTCTCCCACGCTCAAACTCTTGATTAGGTGATTCAAGAGAGAAAATTGGCGCTGAAAATTTGACGGGGTAGAATGTAATTATATGATTTATATCATTCAATTCAAGTGTCTATTGTTTAATAGTTAAAATAATAGAAACAAAAGGTGTTTAATGTTTATTTGATGCACTCAATAGTATATCAGTATATGTGTAAAGAGTTTCATTATAATGTAAAGTGTGATGAGTTTTTATTATTCTGGTTTGGCGTTGGTGTCAATCTCACCCAAGCTCATCACTCTACTTTCTTGACGAATCCACATCACATCCAGCTTGCGGTAACATCATCCGTCACGTATATGCTCATCTCCGGCTTATTGTTGTCGCGGAGTAAAGATAGATGCAAAAATGTTAAAGACAATCGTCTCGATTATTGCATTTGGAAAGTGATTTTGGTGGTTAGTCGATATTATAAGCACTAATCAACGATACATAATACCCCATCAGCATTAAATTATTAGACGTTGAAAGTCAACTTCTGAGCATTTTCTTTCTCCAGTGGTGTGATGGATGGGATAGGAATCTAGTAGGATGCCATTTTTGGACTTAGTGTATGGCATTGAATTCCCCACTCACAAGCTGACCTTATGAACTATTTCACCTTCACGATCGGACAAAACGATATATCTAATGAAATATAAAATCATAAAAATATTAAACGATAAAAAAAAACGTTTACAGATTAACACAGATCGTGTAAGAGGAGCACGGCCGTGCAACATGGTGGCCGGGTGGTCTCTGGCACGGGTGGTGCTTGTGCTTGTCGTTCGTCCTAGAACCTGGTATCACTGTACACGAGATATACCTACGAGATTTAATTTATTTAAATTATATTTTTTATGGGTATATAAGTGCGTCCATGTTATTATATGTCCATATCAGTTTTAGGGGTTGAGTTGTGATCTAATACGATTTAATAAGATCTATATCCTCTCTTTATATATTGATTTGCTACAATGGTTTATGATGATATTCTTGTAGGGTTTTTCTTCCGATCATGGTGTTTCCCATGTTAAATTTATGCGTTCTTGTTGTGTGCCTTGATTCATTATCTTCAAATGTTTCAAATTCACCATTCACCAGGGAATACCGAAAGCTCAAGTTTACGAAAAGAAGATGAGATAAGTCTGAAAAATGTGACATTTCCGTGGTTGCCATACTGTATTGGGGGTACATCCGTACATGAAACTCGCTTATCATTCTCTGGAGCTTCAAATAAGTACATAGCTGCTATCTCTGACACTATCAACGGGAAATCGCAACTCCCTTGAGACTAACCAGTCACCTGCAAAAGCTTGCTCGAGACCAACCAGTCGCCAACAGAAGCAGGGTCTCATGCTGGGGCATTTCGAACGGATGTATCTACGGCACAAGTACATTCTGCTGCTCTTTAGTCTGATAAAACTCTCATCAGATGTCGAAGATGATGGAACACTCACGTATTGATATTTTAAATTACACTGTTTTTTTTTTCCTGATATCGCTTCAGAACTTCTTGCAGGTGTTTCTTGTTGAAACACTAGCCACTACATCTTTGGCTACTCACATTCTCAAAGACACTATTGAAAACTTCAGCACGA
Source organism: Drosera spatulata (assembly GCA_035668315.1). Taxonomy (NCBI): domain Eukaryota; kingdom Viridiplantae; phylum Streptophyta; class Magnoliopsida; order Caryophyllales; family Droseraceae; genus Drosera; species Drosera spatulata. The sequence goes on from JAOVYX010017382.1 coordinate 2,354, forward strand.
ACAAACTTTCCCAGAGTTCAAGCCCATTCTCTACAATTTGAACCAACCCACATCTAACCGCATGACCAGGAACTTCCCTCACCCTTAAAAAAAAAAAAAAAAAAAAACAAGAAAAAACCAAAAGAAAAACCTTCTCTTCCATGAATTAAGCAGCTTTCAAGTACGCGAAAGAAAGCTCAATGCATATATGCACTTCGGGGTACGACTGTAATCCTATTATTACCCGAAGTGTAATCCTATTATCAGAGAACCGAAACCTTTCCCAGGAAAAGAAAAGCGACTGCAAATCACTTCTAAGGCTGTTAGTCAGCAATAGATAGGTGGCTTCTTCACCTCTGCTGCTATGTTTAAAGCAAATCCATAATTTCTTCTCACCGTCAGATCATTTGATTTTAAAACCACTCACATACACAGGCGGCAAAGCAATTTTTGAAGCCCATAAAATGTATGCACACTCGAGATCAAGCTCGACATTGCACATCCACAAGCACACTTTGTCCTCAAGGTGTAAAACCCTAAAAGTTAGCGCATTGATCAAGATATGAGCACGAAAAACCAATATTCAGCAACCTAGCATCTTGTATTGAAAACAAAACAATAGGACAAAATTAGTCCAAAAGGAGGACATCCATAAAGGGAATGAGCCATGAAAAGGCAAGAGTTATGTTCCACTATAGAGGCTACCACTCTCAACTATCAATTCATCTGCATAATCGTTTCAAGTGTATCTCACTCACCCTCATTCTGTCTCACTTGCTCACAAGCACAAGACACATACAGAGAGAAAGATGGTAAGAGGACAAGAATCTCAATATAGGAAAGGATTGTGGTCAGTGGAAGAAGACAGGATTCTCATGGACTATGTCAAGGTCCATGGTAAGGGCAAATGGAACCGCATTGCTAAACTCACAGGTTTCCGCTCATTTTAACTCCTGATTTTCGCTCCTCTTTTTTCTTCGCTCTCTTTTACTTCCGCATACGGTTTCAGGGCTGAAGAGGTGTGGGAAAAGCTGCAGGCTAAGGTGGATCAACTATCTGAATCCATCTGTGAAGCGGGGCGACAAGAAGAAGAACTCATCATTTAGAGGATATGAGTATGAACAATGAATCTTTATTGATGTAACACACAAAGTATTACAACACGATTTTGCACACTTAGTGCTTCACTACACAACTCACACCTCAACACCTAACAACTCAATGACACACTACACATACAACATTTGGTGGATGACTTGCTTGCATGATTGGATGTTTCGATACATCAACACTATCCCTATTTATACTACTCACCATCTCAAATGGACGGTGAGAATTGATTTGATCTTACGGGTAAAATTTAACTTCTAGAATTCTCCTAAAATATTCCTAACCATATTCTATAAGATTTTTTCATAGAAATATCTAGCTAAAATTCTAAAACTTACTTAAATATCTAAAAAAAATCTAGATTTTGGACTTATTAATCTTGAACTTGGACCTTCATGTTCTAGGTTGGTGTTGAATCATATTGCACCTTCAATAGGAACAGGTCAATGACTATGTTCTCTATGTTCGCATCTAAAATGCTACATGCGGGTCTTAACTTTGAAGACACGGAAAACTGTCCTCGAACATTATAATTCGTATTCCAAGCTTATCTAAGAATAATATAGAGTCGGCAAAAACTTATAGTAATACCTCAACATTATTCAGGTGGTCATTGATCGCGGGAAGAGTTCCAGGAAGGACTGACAACCAAGTGAAGAACCTTTGGATTTTTTTGGTACGCAAGAGGCTCCTACCATTATGTTAAGGACACAGCTCCATCAAAGGTAGAATCATAATGCATGTCGGGAAATTGCAGATTAATGTGGCTGGATGTTTGGCAGACAGAATGAGTTAGGTTGAGCATTTATTTGATCTAGTACACTACACACTGAACATAAACCTGCCCCCTACATTTGTAAGAGATCTCAAAGCAGATGAAGAGTGTCATAACTTATCTCATGGTCCACCGTCCACATAAATGAAGTGGAGGAACAATGAAACGTGCCTAGCTCGCGCTATAGAACTAGGTTCTATCAGATTAAATTTTACTAAAATGAATAGGAAGGGTAAAATGGTGATTATCTTGAAAGCTTCAGTAGGAACTTGAAGTGATGAAAGTAAAAGATTAGAGAGGAAGACCTTGAAAAGATTTTATCATCAAAATATCAAAAAAAAAAAAAAAACACCAAAATGACACATGCTAATCCTTGAGTTGGATGTGTACCCACTGCAACACAATGGCACGTTGACTCCATTTGAAAAAGACACATGCTAATCCTTCGACACCCTAAAATCTCAGCTCAAAATATAAGACAAGTGTGAGAACTCCCCATTTCAAACGACCCGCTACACATGCATCCAACACATATAAATACAAGTCAGCTAAGAAGGTTGTTTGCTTTCTACTACAAGAAATACAATCCTTTTTAGTGTTTCTCTCGTTTCTTCACTCAACATTGATGTATTAGCATTAATATTTTTTCTTTAATTTCTTGACTCAAGTTAATACATGCAAGCAACATACCATTCTTTCACAATCACACAAAATTTTATCTCTGATCCAGTAATTTTGTATATTATCAACTCCACTTGACTTCTTTCTTTCTTTCGTCCCCTTTTCCCACTGTTTCCCCTCTCGCCTCACTGATTCATCCACAAAATCCCCGAAACAAAACAAGAAATCAGCAGCAGCTTGTTCTATTCACAGATGCTGCAACCAGCGACATCCGTGCTCGAATCCCCTAGCTTCAACGGCTACTCATCGTCATCGAGCCGGCTCGCTGAAATAGCAGCGAGGGTCGTCAATCAACAACATGACGATCACTTTTTGAACTCCAACCTCAGAGCAACAGACACAGAGCTACAACAGCAACAAACACAAAAAACAGTACTACAAGAGAACGGCAAAGATTTAGATGTACAGGTGACCAACGTCGCAGAAGAGCAGGAGCTCCAAGAAGACGTCGATGGCGATAGTTTCGAGTTCTCCATAGTCAGACAGCACGAACCAGCGTCCCTCTCGGTGGATGACATCTTCCAGTCCGGTCACATCCGGCCGATTTTCCCTCTCTTCAACACCGATCTGATCAACGGCGTCACCAATTATACGACTCCTCGCGGGGCTGGAAACAAGCAAGCGCCTGCAGTGGATGCTAGGGTTTCGGATCCGACATCGGCACCACCGGCGATTCGTGACACGCTGAAGAAACTACTGATGAAAGAGCAGCAGGAAGCGGATTACGAGCTCGAAGGCCTCCCGCCGGAAACATACTGCATTTGGACGCCGAAGAATGACACTGATTATCGGGAAATTGTGAGGAAGAAGAAGAGGAAGTCCGGCGGTGGATCATCGAAGAAGATTCCGGAGACTGATGAGAGGAGGTGTTGTGAGGGGAAGATTGTTGACGGGGACGGGGAGAGGGCGGGGAAGGCGGGGAGTGATCGGAGGAGATCGTATTTGCCGGACCGGCAAGATCTCGTCGGGTTTTTTCATCATGTGGACGGGTTGACCCGAGTCATACACCCCTTTCGAACCAACTTATTTTTCTTAATGTCCAATACGACATCAAGTTTCATTCCTCAGATCCCGTGTACTTGTTACAAGCCATTAGGATAGACATAGAAAGGGTGATCTCAATATCCACACCAAGTGATATTGTGATTGAAGTTGTATTAGATAAACGTGATGTTGTAAAAGAGTTGATCATCTATTAAGTCAGGGGCTTCATATCATGATGCGTGCTTTGTTTTTTTCACATATGTACATGCGAGATGAGATTCGACAAATATGCATATGTATGGATTCTCGAACGGTAACAAAGGATTAGGAATTGCGTGCTCGATGGATGCACGGATTACTGAGCAGATTTGCTGCAAGAGAATCCTCCAACAAAGAATCACATGGTATGAAACACGTGACGCTTTTTTCCATGTATTTTCTCGACACCAAGTAGAACGAAATTTACATTTCCTGATAAAATCAACATTAGAGGATGATAGAGTAGCTGTCCTTGAACGTTTCCTACCCCTGGATACAACTCTCAGACACAATGGATTGTGTACTAAACACCAGCTCAGGCAATACAAGAGAAGTGACCGTGTAAACTACAGTAAAGGATGTACAACATCAAATAAAGCTAGACCACTGCTACATTCCCTCCAAATCCTCTCAGTTTGTGATGCGCCTTGCTCCTCTAAGGTCCTGCACATATAGCAACAAAAAGAGTAGTCATAACCTTAATTTGAAGATGCCTCGGACCACATTTGAGCCCACTGTACGCTGATCGACGCACACAGATTCCACATACAAGATGCACGATCCCTACATTGCCTCACAAATACACAAACTGACATAACACGGACAAAACGTATCGGGGCATTGATCGTGCCAATACAAAATGACGAGCGTGCTGGGTTGGGCTAGTCCCTGCCTATACGAGCGTGACTAAACTCAGGCCATGCCTTGATCAGGTCCGACTACTATGCCCATGAATGGCAAATGTTTGGAACGCATGATCCAATAACCAGCTGTAAATCTTGCCCAACTATATCAGCTAATCAAAGAGCAGAAAGATAAATCAAATTTGAGATGGCCAAACCCGGGTTATGGCTCCTCTTCCTCCTCTACAAGATTTGATGAGTGCAACTAACAACTTATCTCCAGCCAATTGCCTCACTTTCTGTATCAGCTCATGCCTTGAAATCTTCCTCTCCTAGAATCATCACCGAAAAACATGAACGTCATACACAGACTATAGAAAGGGAGTCACGGAACCAAGTTTAGAGAACTGCATACCAAATCAATCAGACTAAAGAAAAATGAACTTACCATGAAGTCCTTGTGGAACTTGCTGATCACACTGATAATATGCGGAGGCAGCAACTTAGCAAGTGCTGATATCAGATCAGGGAACGCCATCCATGGCGAAGTCGGTACTTTAATCCTATCTTCAATTTCGTTCCTCGGAAGCAACCCTAAACAAAGACAACCATCTATAGGAACGTTAATTGACATACCGCAAAATTATACATCTAATACTAAAACACTTGCAAGTTAAACAACGTCTTGCAGCTCAATACCTCTCAAGGAAGCAGCAGGGACACTGAAGGTAATGGCATATTCAGGGAGAATATGTGTGTTCATCTTGGTGCTCCAAACAATGTATTTCTTGGGGCACAAGGCATTATCCACTCCAGAATCAAATTCTCCACTGCTCGGATTCGATTGCTGAGAACAGACACGTATCGTCTCCATCCTGCCCATTAGAACTCTGCATAGCAATATGTGTCTCAGTCCTTCTTCATCCACCATCGCAGATCGCACGCTGCATAGACCGATTGAATTCATCAATGTAACAGCGACATTATCCAGAAAGTGGCCGAGAAAGACGAAAAGAAACTTCAGTAAGGTAATATTTGTCTCGATGATAAGTTCAATCTTTGATAAAATAGTCTCCGGGTTTTGCTAGGTAAGACTAGGTATTGGCTTCGTCTATCACCCAACTTTGGATGAAAACCTGTAGAAATCTAATTTCCATCTAATAATACAACTAGTCATTTGTGGACATCCAGTTCGAATTGTTTGTTCTATCAGATATAAACTACACTATCATAAACCGAAACAATTGGTACGTAACTTTCCAAAATCAATGTTTATTTGGACAAGAGACCCTAATTTTCAATTGCAAATCATTTCAAATTACCTATCAAGTGGAAAGCAAACGGGCGAAAGATAAACCCCTCTGCCAAACCTCCGGCCACTCATCGCCACCTCCTTCTCACCAAACCCATACTCGACGATCCTCTCAACACCCTCCTTCGTCGTCCCGAACCACCCAAATTTCTCATTCCCAGCATTCCCATCTCCACCACTCATCTCCGCCATGGCCTTCGCATATATCCCGTACGCCCTCACCTTCGCCTGCCCCGCCCAACTCCCATACACCCGTCTGTGAATCGCCGCCACTGTCACCTTCTCGCCCACGTCGCAGCCTAAACACCCCTTGAACCTCCTCTCTATCAACTCGTACGCCCTCTCTCCTTCGTCTATCCTCTCAAGTTCATTAGTCCTGAAGAAACGTCGATCCGGTCCGCTCGAGCAGCTCTCGGAGTTCGACACCGTCGAGTCCTGATATGAATTTGGGTCCATTGGGTTATTGAATTATGAGTAATGATTAAAAATGGAATTTGGGTGAAATTCAGAAATGGGTTTGTGATGAAATCATGTAAATGGACATAAATGGTGAAAAAGAGAATTGGGTTATCAGAATTGGGTGAAATTTAGAAATGGGTTTGTGATGAGATCAAGTGGGTTTTCATTTATGGTGAGAAAAAAAACAGAGATGCATGTGAATTGGGTTTTGTGTGTTTTGCTGAAGAAATGAAATGAAGATTGCTTGGAGAGGAAGCAGTGAGAAATCAAGGCAGTTAAAAAGGGAGAACAGAAGCAACCGACTCGGATCGAGTTGGGACCGTGTCAGGCCGAGTCATGGGGCGAGTTGAGGAGATGGTTTTGAGAGGGGGCGGTGTAGATTTTTGAGAGGGGGCGAGTCATGGGCCAACGTACGCCCCAAGATTTTTGAAAGGGTGTAGAATGACGGAATTGCCCTTGTACGGCGGTGTGAGGTTGGGCGGTGGGGTTGTTGGAGGAGAAGGGTAAAAGTGTCACGGGAATCTCGTGTTCATTGTTTTTGAGTTTGGACGGTGGGCACAATCAAGACACACAGATTCGACCATGAAAATTGAAAACAAACAAACAGATTTGTCGCTCATCGAAATGCGAAAATTAGTGAGTATTTTATTTTCATTTTTATTTGTATTTTACGATCTTCAATTAAGAGTCATATGTCTTATCGTGTGGTTTTCGTGCTAGCTACGAATAACAGCGAGAAACGAGAACTCTGATCTCTTCTACTAACGTTGTTGGACGAATTGATTTGTGAGCTTATATGATTGCATATTTAAGTTAGTGTAATTGTTATGTGACATATCTTACCAGTTATAAATTAAGAATAACGTTTCAAACATCTGTTTGAATTAATTCCATCTTCAATATCTAAAAGTCTAAAAGTTGACGTGTTAGAGATTGTCCGTTCATATATATATATATATCTTTGTATTTTTTTTCATGATGGATGTGCGTAACAAATCAACTCTTAGATATATCAATACACAAAACATAACACGCACACGTCGAGGTTCAATCGGGTAGAGGTCAGTGAACTTTCTTCTAGTAATAATGCATTTAAAATCTTCCCCTTTTCAATATCATGGCAAGTAAACAATTTATATCGAGATCAAATATGGTCTTGTAATTAATTTCTTGTTATGCTCTTAATGGATTCAGCAGTGCCCTTTAGTCAGAGAACACAGTGTAAATATGGAACACTTAGCCCTTAATTGTGATCTATCTACTATCTTTTTATAGGAAAAAATGGATATTTTCAAAGAAAGTTCTCTTTTATCAACAACCCTCATATTATATGTATTCATTCTTTTAACCACAGTCCAATGTGATCTAAATATTGACCCACTCGGCTTCATTGCCAAATTCGAAGGCCTAAAAAAGGGTAATACTATTGATGGTTTTCACAAGTTAAAAGGTTACCTTGCCCGTTTTGATTACCTATCGAAGCTCAATGATCAGAAATAAGACAATAAAAATATATTTGATGAATCCTTAGAATCCGTAGTGGAAACTTGTCACCTCAACTTTGGTCCAAGTGCTACTGACTATCTGAATACCAACACAATCAAGCAGCTGATGCAGTCTAGATGCGAGGTTCCTAATACTGTGAATGGGACCAACACAATGCGTCCTCACTCGCATCATCACCTTCACAATAAAACCTCCACCAATATTACAACAAACTATGTCTTCGAAGGTCCTAAGTGGCCCTCGTCGATGTTTAAGATCACTTATAAGTTCACGAATAATGCTTTAGACCCATCAAGAATTAATCCCAACGTTCTATTTTCCCTGGTCTTACGACAATGGGAACGTTATATGAAATTCCATTTCGTGCAAGTGCCCTAACAAGCATCATCGAATATAAACGGTCAATTTTTCTGTGGCCCTCGCGGTGATAACTTTCCCTTCGACGGTCCTGGAGGCGTTACGCCTCATGCTACCCCGCCAATGATCGGAATTTCACATTTTGATGCAGACGAGCCTTGGATTCCTCGTCATGGTTGGAAAGTTGATACACAATCGGTGATGTTACATGAATTGGGGCATATATTCTTGGTCTTGATTATAGCGTTGATCAAAATTCAGTCCTGTGGCCAGTACTTCTTGCTAATTAGATTAAAACGGAACTGAGACAGGATGATATTAATGGGATTAAGGCATTATATGAAAACTAAATAGATTACTAAACATCAGTGAATTTATAATGTAGTGAAAAAGATAACTATGCCTATTTCATATCGAAAAGGTGTTGCTAATGTAACATCAGCCAAGTTCGAACTTAACATTAACGACATCAAGGAATTTTATGGCATCTATAATATACGATAAATCAACTTAGTGATATGATTTTATACACGAATAGCAACAAGGAACCAGGACTCTAATCTCTTCTACTATCATTGTTAGAGCAATTAATGCATGATGTTATGTGATGGCATAATTAAATTTGTATTATTGTCATGTGGCATATCTTATCAATTATAAATCTATAAGGATGTGATTAGAGCTTAACGAGAGAGTCCAAAACGCAAACATATCTGTTTGAATTACTTTCATCCTCAATATGTACTGCTTCTTATTTTTCTTAATGGTTGATTTGCATTACAAATCAACGTTATGTGTGATAGACATTGGATTTTCAAATTAACGTTTGAGATTAAAAATTCGCTTTTACATTGATTAAAGAAATGAAAATTGACTTTGAATTTCAATCTTGATTAAGAGATCCAACAATTTAATCATACATAACAATATGTGTGGGTAGACACGAATATTTCTTTTCCTTATAAATATAATCAACACATCAAACATAGCTCATACTAGATTGAATCAGGTAGAAGTGAACTTTCTTCTAGTAATAATGCATTAAAATCTTCCCCTTTTGGATATCATGATAATGAAACAATTTATATTGAGATCAAATATGTTTGTAATTAATTTCTTTGTTGTGCTGTAGTAGAATGGATTCAGTAGTGCACTTTAGTTATCATGGAGCATAGTTGGAATAAACATGGAACAATAAGCTCTTGCTGTCTACTTCTCTTAGTAGGAAAAAATGGATAGTTTCAAAGAAGATTTTTTCCTACTAACAACCCTTACATTATCTCTAACCATTCTTTTCACCACTATACAATCTGATCCAATTACAACCCTTTCTGCTTTGTTATCGAATTCGAAGGTCTCAAGAAGATCGACACTGTTGACGAATTTCACATGTTAAAAGCTTACCTCGTCCGTTTTGGTTACCTATCTAAGTTCAATGATCAGAAACAAGAGAATAACATATTTTAGGAGTCCTCAGAATCTGCGGTGAAAACTTATCGGTTGAACTTCGGCTATCTGCTACCAGCTACCTGGGTATCAACACCATCAAACGGATGATGCAGCCTAAATGCGGGGTTCCTGATAACGTCAACGAGACCAACACAATGCGTGCCTACTCGCAACATCACCTTCATAGTACAAACTCCACCATACTACGTCAAACTATGTATAACTGGGACCTAAATTTAAGTGGCATTCGTCGATGTCTACGATCACTTATAAGTTCACGCCCAACGCCTTAGTCCCACCGGGTATTAATCCCGACATATTATTCTCCAGCGCCATACAAGAATGACACACATTAGCATCACGCCAATGCTCATTCTCCACACCCTCAATGCATCCCTTGATGCCGGCCGATCAGTGTTCGATTTCTTGAATTGGGTCAGCCCCAAATTGGAGGTCGCTGATGAGGTGTATTCATATTTTGTTGATTATTTTGGGAGGAGAAAGAATTTCAAGGCTGTTCATGATGTCCTTGTGAAAGGGAAAGGGTTGTTGGGGTGGAGTCGTTTAGGGTTTGTGTTGATCGGATGGTGAGGGCCGGGAGAGGGAAGGAGGTGGTGGCTTTGTTCGATAGGATGGAGAAGGATTACGGGTTTTCTAGGGGTAGGGTTTCGATGGAGTTTATTGTTGGGAAGTTGTGCGAGAAGGGGTTCGTGGGGTTGGCGGAGAAGATGGTGAAAGGTTTGGCGGATGAGTTTTTCCCCGGGGATGGGATCTGTGATGTGTTGATTAAAGGGTGGTGTGTGGATGGGAGGCTCGACGAGGCGAGGGAGATGTATTGGGGCGGGTTCGAGATTGGGACAAATGGGTATAATGCGATTCTTGATTGTGTGTGTAGGTTGTGCAGGGAGAAGGATCCGTTTAGGCTGCAGGAGGAGGCCGAGAAGGTGTTGGTCGATATGGATGCTGCTGGTGTTCCGAGGAATGTGGTGTCGTTTAATGTGATGATAAGTAACTTGTGTAAGATCAGGAAGACGGAGGATGCGATGATTGTTCTTTAGGACGGGAGAGTGGGGATGTTATCCGGATGCAACGACATTTCTTGTTCTGACGAGGAGTCTTTATCAGGCGGCCAGGGTGGCTGAAGGTGATGAGATGATAGATAGAATGAAGTCTGCTGGTTTTGGGGATGCTCTCGACAAGAAGGCTTATTATGGTTTTTTGAAGATCTTGTGTGGAATAGAGAGGATAGAACATGCTTTGAGTGTGCTCAAGATGATGAAGAACGATGGTTGCAAACCCGGGATGAAGACCTATGACCTCTTGTTGGGAAAGTTTTGTGCTCATGGTCGTGTCGATAAAGCCAATGCACTTTTTCACGAAGCTCATCAAAAGGGGTTGCCTGTTGAGCCCAAGGAGTATAAGCTGGATCCGAGGTTCATGAAGAAGCCTGAGCCTGTGAGGAAGGGGAAAAACCGGCTGCCATTGCCGGAGAAGATGACATTGAAGCGGAAAAGGCTTAGGAAGTTGCATCTAAGTTATGTGAAGAAGCCCAAGAAGATGATGCGCCGGATGTATTGATCAGTCGAGATCTTTCTTCTTGTTTACCAGCATTCTGTGTTTGGTGTCATTAACCCATGTTGGAGGGAGGACGTTTGTTTCAAACACTCCAGTTATTCAAGATGATTAGTGCTGAAGATTGTTGATTTCTAAGTTATCGCCCGATTCTGCTGGTCCATTACATCGACTGGCACTCGATGTACCTCTCATATTGTCTTAGGTTATGCGCTTACCTAGGAGGCAGACCTCTTTCATGCCAATTTTTTTTCCTCTGTCCCTTTCAGCTTTGCTGAGATTGAGTTATCATAATGATTTTTGACCTCTATGACTTAACTGTACATTTCTATTCGTTCTTCTTGAAATCTCGATCTTTTTATATGTGACAGGTTGAGGAATTTGTACTTCTCTTGGATCTTTTTGTATGTGACAGGTTGAGGGATTTGTACATCTCTTTGTCGGAAGGGATATGATGCAAGAGCAGAGGCGTATATAGAATTCTCACTGTTGGTAACAAGATTGGAAAGTGGAGTTGCTACCAAAAAATTTAAACAATGCTGTTCTTATGGTTGGCTGATGATATAACTTTACCTTTTGCTGTTCGCCCGGTTGATACGAGGGAACGCGGATATTCATGGTGGGTGCTCGAAGTCGAAGGTCTTGGTTTTGGACCATTCTTGGCCACGCCTAGATCATGGTTTACATGGTCCAACCTGGCTAATGGTTTTGTTTGGTCCGACTTGGCTCATGGTCTATCTATAACGACTTATTCGCATGCCTGTTGTATATGTACTTTCCAGTAATTTTTTCTCATAATATTGTACGGCATATCTTTTGCATACTCAATCGGATAAAAGTATCCAGTAAAAAGTTTCACTTGCATTCTTGTATTTATTTCTATTTTACAGCTTATATGCATGAAAATGAAATACGCCCATGTATGATATATAATTCACAGAGTTATATTTATCGTTTACGGTTGACGGATAGGATACTAAAAACGTAAGCGAAACTTATAGTGAATATTTTTGCTCAATTTGCCGTTATATTTTTTGCACTTGGATTTTTCAAATGTGACATTAGTCTACGTTTATAACATCAAAAAAGTTCCTGAAATCCTTCACTGACATGTGAAACAAAACTTTGATGCTTGAATGAATAAGAATTACATTAAATAGTACTCTCTCCGTTATATACAATATTTTCAATCATTGCACTATTCAATATGTATTTTAAGAAATTTCGTTTGTCGTCTTAATGACACAGGAAAATTATATCGCTGACATTGGATTGAAGTACATGACTTAAATTATCATTAGTGTTTTACAATAATTTTTCAAAAAAAAACGTTTAATAGTCTCGCAACGTAAATCAAACCTTATCTCAACAAATGTAGTTTTTAAAATATTATGTTTAATTTGGAGAGGAAGTAGTTTTTACATAATGATATTATTATCATCTGAAGATTGATTCTGTGTAACAAGAAAAAAGTGTTAAAAGTCCTATCCCGTAGTACTACATCGATCAATGTTTTCACAGCGCTTTGATGTCTCATGAAAATCAACGGATGTTCACATCGTCAAAACAAAAGTGAAGATCAATTATTGCTTTGATATCTCACGAGTCACGACAATCAACAGATTACTCGCGCTCTTTGAAGTAGAGAAAATGAAATCGGAATCATCAAAACCAAAAGCTTGATGTTGCCAAAAGCTTGATGTTCATTTTTCAAACGTCCAGATTCAGAGCAAATTTCGTCAGCAGCCAAAGACTCCAAATCAATCTCAGCAGCGCAGCGAGGTAACAGCCCACAAATTTACCAAGTCAATTCAAATTTTCGAAGCTTGAATTTCCTTTCAACGGCATGCTTGCTTGAAAATTGGGCGTTTTTAGGGTCGATTTTTTCATTTTATAGGATACACATGACATTAATGTTGTTCATACATAGCCCATAAGCTTGAGCTTTTAGGTTTTTGATTGTTGAAATTTAGTAATTTCATTTATTATCAGCTGTAACTGCTGTTGGGTTCCACTTATTTTCCCTTATAATCACTATTACCAGTGAAAGTTTCCATCTTTTTGTTTTTCCCATTTCGATTTTTACATTTTTGTTGAATTTGATGATATGGGTTGTTATTTTTTTAGGATTGATTATCTGGGTTGTGGTTGAATTAGGTTAAGTGACAATAAATATGGGGATTTCTTGGTGTTTGATTTGCAGGGAAACAAGAAAACAGGTAGGGGTTAGTGGGTTGGTGAGGGAGAATTCGGGTAGATGGCTGGTTTAGTTGAAAACCCATTTCTTGGAAACAAGGATAAAATAGAGGAAAGTGAAGAGAGGAAGGGGAAATCAAGAGGAGAGGAGATTGGTGAGGTGAGAGAGAAGGAGATGGTTCCGGGTACCGGGAGTTCGATCAAGCGATCAGGGTCTAGGCCCCAGCTTGATCTCAGTGGCGCGGCCATTCAAGGGAATTTCGAGGAGAGGGATCCTACGATCTTGTTGCCGAATCAATCAGATGACATTTCTCATCTAGCATTAGACATTGGAGGTCAGCCTCTTCTTCTTTCCTCAGCTTTTGTGCATGGTTGTGCCTATTGTTAATTTTCTGTTGCTTTGATTTTATTATTTTATTTCCCTTATTCTGGGTTCCTGTAACCTCTCAGTGGCAAATCTAAATTATACTAATAAATGGCTTCTAAGTTTCAGTCGTTTATGAAAATCTCGAATTACATTTATAATTATGCTTTTGTTCTGTCTGCTCTGTTCTAAGTTACCACTGTAGTTGACCTTTTTCTTGTAATATCATTTTCATCAACAACTTTATTCAACACTCGTTGTAAAGCTGTAATGGTCATGCAATATAACTAAGTAACACTCGTGGTAAAGCTGTTATGGTCATGCAATATAACTAAGTACTTGATAATGTTCAGTAATTTTGATATCTGTGATTTCATTGATCATCCTCTTGCGAATTACTAGTTGACATTGTATAGATGTAATGATTCATTTGTGAACTAATCTATGCCGGCCTCCACCTTTTCTGGGGTTCGCTATATGGATCATATTCTATGTGTTCACTTGCAGGATCCCTTATAAAACTAGTGTACTTCTCAAGACACGAAGACAAACGAGTTGATGATAAAAGGAAGAAGACAGTCAAGCAGAAGTTTAGTATTGCTAATGGTAGCAGAAGAAGCTACCCAATTCTTGGTGGTAGACTTCATTTTGTGAAGTTTGAGACAGTCAAGATAAATGAGTGCTTAGACTTTATCAAATCGAAGCAACTTCACTGTGATGGTATCTATCCTTCTTCATTTTGGCTGCATTAGACTCTCTCTCTCTCTCTCTCTCTCTCTCATGATATGGTTCACTTAAACGAGTTATACTACTGCTCGCCTAGATTCTCAGCTGTCCTATTCATATGCTTTTGTTAAATTTTGATTTTCTGCTCATACTGTGGAAAGATGGTTCATTAGAATTTCTTATATCTCTGCTCATCCTCCATTCTAAGGGGTAGTATTTCTATTAAGCAAGGTCATCTTCGAAGACATATTTACTAACATGGATGTCACTGTCTGCCGAGCAGGGATGAATCCACGGCGTTGGACTGTTGATAACCCACCTAATGAGAACGTTGTTGTTAAGGTAATTGCATACTTGAAGTGTCCCGTTAAGGTTTTAGCTAAAAACGAACTTCCTTTGTTGGTAGCATGACTTCTTACAAGGTGAAGCTTAGCTTATAAGATCTCAAGCTCTGAATAATTTTAGCCATATAGTTGCTTGCTAACTTGACATGCTCATGCAAAGGCCACAGGTGGTGGAGCATACAAATTTGCTGATCTTTTCAAAGAAAGGCTTGGGGTTAGTCTTGATAAGGAAGATGAAATGGACTGTCTTGTTGCTGGTGCGAATTTTCTTCTAAAGGTGAAGTCTTGACCGGGAATCTTGCTTTCTAGGAACTCCAACTTTCAGCTGCCTTGTTTTTCATAATTCATATCGTGATTCTAATAAAATTTATTTTCATTGATTAGCATGTTAGTTTTAAAGCAAAGAAGTGAAAAATAGGCGATTCAACTTCCAGGATCTGAAAAATGGGAGCATGCTTTATCTTGTCTTTTGTAACCTTGAGTTATTTTTTAATTACTTCGGATGTAATGAAGTTCGAAAAAAATGTTTATCTTCTCCAGTTGTCCTTAACAATCTCTTAATCTACGGCTGTAATTTGTCATGTGTTGTTCTGTTTTATGTAGGCAATCCGTCATGAAGCTTTTACACACATGGAAGGAGTGAAGGAGTTTGTGCAAATAGATCAAAATGATTTATTTCCTTATCTTCTTGTTAATATTGGATCTGGTGTTAGTATTATAAAGGTATTTCTTTTCCTGCCCAAGCTTTTAATATGTCTGAATTGAGTTATCTTTTCTTCTTGATTTGTAACCTTTAGCTGTTATAGGTGGATGGCGATGGAAAATTCCAACGTGTCAGCGGCACAAATGTCGGTGGTGGTACATATTGGGGTTTAGGAAAACTTTTAACGAAGTGCAAGAGGTATCATTTCTTGGTAACCTCTTTATGTTTTGTCTGAATCTTAGCACCTCTAAGAATTGTCACCTGTGTGGTTTCTTCTTCTTATATTCCAGCTTTGATGAGCTGCTAGAGTTAAGCCAGCGCGGAGACAATGGTGCTATAGACATGCTTGTTGGTGATATTTATGGTGGTATGGATTATTCAAAGGTATGCATTGCTTTTAAGCTCACTTTTCCTAGGGTGTAACTATTAAGTATAGAGTTTTCATTGTTTGCACCCATTTATGAAGATCTCATATTTGTTAACAATTATATGAAGATCGGTCTTTCGGCTTCAACAATTGCTTCCAGTTTTGGTAAGGCAATTTCTGAAAGCAAGGAGCTCCAAGACTTTAGGCCTGAAGACATCTCACTTTCTCTGCTGCGGATGATTTCATACAATATTGGACAGGTAACTGTTTTGTTACAAGTGACTTGTGGACATATTTTATTTGGTGATTGATATCAACCAATCAATTGAAACAGCATATACTGCACCAAAGGGTAGTATCTGATTCTGTAGGCTCCATGTGTAGACAGTATCCACTTTGTAGCATTATCGTATTCTTCTAGGATGGTGCTTTTATCTACTTGTTTATGCTACTTCACTTGAAAAACTGATGTGGCTTATCTTTTCTCTACGCTTTATGGCAACAGTTGAGACAAAACATGTTGGAAAGGGATTTTTGTTCATTTTCTTGTCTTCTTTTTGCGTTCTTTTGGCTTTCAATGCTACTATTGAAGTTCGTACATCAAGCTATTCACTTGAAGGGGGAAAAAAAGAAGGTTTATGCAGCGAATTAAAGAAAAATGTTCGTGAAGTACTGATCAGATAAAAGATGAACATTGACGATTTGAACTTGTCTAACATAACAAATGTGCTACTTGTTTTTGCAGATAGCTTATCTGAATGCACTTCGTTTTGGCCTCAAAAGGATATTCTTTGGAGGGTTTTTCATTAGGGGTCACGCATATACGATGGATACTATTTCCTTCGCTGTCCATTTCTGGTATGGAGATTTTCCTTATCTATTTTTTTACAAAAAAACTTGTAGCTTCTTTTCGTTCTTTTTCCTGAATACTTGGAGAAAGGGAGGGAGAGAAGGTGCTGCTGTTGATAAATTTTCCTGGCTTTTCTCAGTTTCTCAAACCTTCTGCCTTTATCTGCTTTATTTTGATCATTCTTGACATGTTAAAACTCTTAATTGCTTATATTAGTACTTCACTTTTAGGTCAAAGGGGGATGCAAAAGCGATGTTTTTGAGACATGAAGGTTTTCTGGGTGCTCTAGGAGCATTCATGAGTTATGAAAAGCATGGTCTTGATGACTTAATGGTGCACCAGTTGGTGGAGAGGTTCCCTATGGGTGCGCCGTATGTTGGAGGGAAAATACACGGTCCTCCACTTGGGGACCTCAATGAAAAGGTTTGTCCACAATGACTTTTTAAGTGAAAATTCTTCAGAATCATATTCTTCTTTGATCCAATGTATGATAATGATCTGTGTAAAGCAACATGTTGGGGGCATATATGATATATCCCACCCATATCAGGCCTGTTAGTGGTATGAAGGTTTTTTCATTTTTAATAGACAACTGATACTTCATAGGAAAGAGACAGCATCCATAGGTTAAAAGCTGTTGCTTTAAATGATGAACCAACTAATACTAGCAGATCAAAATTGTTGGTTTAAGAAGTGACACAGTTGGTTCTAGATTCGTTTTACTCTGTAGTCTGTTCATATACTTTCATGTGACCTGGAACTGCTGCAAATCCTTCTCGGTCCATTTTACATTACCTCTTTATGCATTATTTTAGTTAAAGAATTCGTTTTGAAGTTGGTGCTTGGCTGCTTGTTTTTGGATGTCTTCAAGGTTTTACTTTCTGATATGGAGTCAATTCAAAATGCAGATTTCATGGATGGAGAAGTTTGTGCGCAAAGGAATTGAAATTACTGCTCCTGTTCCAATGAGTCCAGGAGCTACAACTGGCCTTGGTGGCTTTGAAGTGCCTTCCTCAAAGGGAGATGCCCTTCGTTCTGATGCAAGCAATTTGAATGTTGGAGTTCTACATCTTGTTCCAACATTGGAGGTGTTTCCTCTATTGGCAGACCCAAAAACGTATGATCGATTATGTGTTGGTTGTATCTATACCCAATTTAGCAGTCGTATCGGCTATTTGCTTTTCTGTTTTCTTAGCTTGAGTTCGTGTTTTCTCAAGTGTTTCACTTTTTTGTACAGGTATGAACCCAATACCATTGACCTATCTGACCACAATGAATTAGAGTGAGTCGGAACCTATTAACTTATTGCTTTGTAGGTATAGTTTTTTCATTCTAGTACAATCTATGCCGCTGAACTTGCTGTCCTGAGTCATCATTTGTTGTAATGTAAACACAATGTTTAGTTATTTGTTTACTGAGCATAGTTGTCAAAGCGTGGCCATGGTGTCGTGGCGCTTGGAAGTGAACGCCATGCTATCTTGCTTCATTGACTACAACAAAACGGGAGCCATGATCTCGTCATGCATGCTTTGGGCCATGACGGACGCTTTGGGCGCCTTGTTCACCATGTTGATCATTTTTTATTTTTTTTTACCATCTCATGTTGTTTTTTTCTTCTTTTTTTTGCGAATTTTTTTCAAATAAGTGTTGGATTTGTAGTTCATTTTTTATCATTTTGCAACAAAATGAAAAATAAATAAATAATTCACATATAAGATGACTATGGACGAGATATACCGGGTGCTAATTGTTTCTGTAGCGCGACCAAGAATGACTCCTAAGAGACTCATCTTAGATTAATTCATACAACTCTTTTGGGTATTTAATTGTATTTCTATATTTTATAAATTTGTGTTCACTTTTGGAGGCTCCAATTAACTTATAAAGTATGAATTTTATAATCCAATTGCATAGTTTGTTATCTTTTCTTCATGTTACTTACAAAAATATACATAAGAGTTAAGCCAATCATATATATTTACAAAAATATAGTGTGTATTGATATTTTGGTATAAATATACATAAATATATGAATTAGCATTATGTACGTCATGTTCGCCATGGCGTCAAGGCGCTATTGCCTCGCCATGACTTACAATGGCGTCTTGACGACTATGTTACTGAGTACTATTGTTGAATGTCCTACTGCAGGTATTGGCTTACTGTGTTGTCTGAGCATTTGCCGGATCTTGTAGACAAGGTAAATTTATCAAAGGCTGCTCTCTTTATTTCACTTTCGGATGACTTCATCCAGTGAGCACACCGGGGTTGTGATCATTACATCCTCTTGCCATCTTTAGTAGTAATTTGGATGAACTATGCAGTGCAATCCTCTTTTTTCTTTTTTTTCTTATTTTTTCCTTCTTTTTCTTATTTTTTCCTTCTTTTTTTTTTGGTGATTGTAAGATAATGTCAAGTTTGTCTGGTTCATTGCTCAGCAGGCTGTGGCGAGTGAAGGAGGGACGGATGATGCTAAGAGAAGAGGTGATGCATTTGCTCGTGCATTTTCTGCCCATTTGGCTAGGTATTCGTTTATATGGTAGCTTACTTCCATTTGATAAAATAAATTACTTTAGTACGACCACATCTGGTGTTATAGGTTGATGGAGGAGCCTGCTGCATATGGGAAGCTAGGACTGGCATATCTTCTAGAACTAAGGGAAGAATGTTTGAGGGAATTCCAGTTTACAGATGCATACAGAAGCATAAAACAAAGGTTACTTATTTGTTCTCTTCTCTTTGAACTTGCTTTGGATTTTTGTTTCCTTTTCCCCTTTCTCGCATCTGTTTCTTTTCGCTAATGGATGGGTGAGAAGTCCATAAATGCTATTCTACTGAGTACACTTAACTTAGTGTAGGACAATGAGGATTTTTTGAGAACCCTGTACATGTGATACTTGAGTCAATTATAATATGGTCGAAGAATAATATAGGTGGCTTTATTTGATTTTATTGTGTCAGAGAGGTGCTTCTCTTTGCTGTTAATAGTAGCTTAATGTTCAGTTCCAGATGTCCTGTGCAGAACCTTAGGTTTGATGTTTCTGTATTCCTTGAAATCACTCTTCTCTTGTTCTGCTGTATATAGGGAAAACGAAGCGTCACTTGCTGTATTGTCAGATCTTCTATTGGAGCTTGATAGCATGTCTGAGGTATGTCTAGTTTTGCCCATTGTCCTCTTCTGGTAGTCTGCTGGGAGAGGTTATGGCTGTAAATTGTCTGCGGTTAAAATGAACCAGCAGCCTCCGGCTTCTCAATAAGATACTTTTGCTTCTGCTGTTATGATTCGCACTTGCCTGTTTCCATTTCACAGGAATCAAGACTACTGACCCTCATAGAAGGTGTTCTTGCTGCAAACATTTTTGACTGGGGATCGCGTGCTTGTGTGGATCTCTATCATAAAGGCACTATTAT
>JAOVYX010017383.1:0-22376 GCA_035668315.1 Drosera spatulata
AGTTGATTTATAACATTTGGATCATTTTGTAACATGAAACTTCTATCCAACATGAAACTTCAATGACAACATACAAACAGACTTCACTATCAGATTCAAGCAGCAACAAGCAAGCCAATTACTTCACATACCAAGCAACAACAACAAACAACAATCAACAATCAACAGTCGCAACAAGCAACAAGCAGCAACATGAAACGCCAACCTTGAACAGGAGGCGAGGCAGGGCTGGGCACGGCACGACGAGGCGGGGCAGGGCTGGGCACGGCACGGCGAGGCGGGGATGGCTGGGCTAGGGTGGGTTGGCTGGCAGGCTGGCTGGTGAGGCGGGGCAGGGCGAGGCTGGGCATGACGGTGGCGACGAGGTTGGGCTGCGCACGGTGGTGGCTGGTTGAGCTGGCTGCCAGGCGGCGAGGCGAAGACGGTGACGGCAGGGGCGGTGGAGTATGGTTGCGGCATGGCGAAGGACGGGACGACGAGACGGTGGAAGGCGAGGACGACGGTGCGGTTGCGGGAGACGAGGCGGCAGTGGACGAGGAGGACGGCAGGGGGTGGACGGCGACGGCGGCGGCAGAGAACGACGGCAAGGGAGGAAAGGGATAAAGGAAAAAGGAAAGGAAGAAAGGGGAAGCGGCCAGCGACTGAATATATATACATAGTTCTGCGATGGAATCCGTCGCAGAACATCATTAAAAAAATTTAACCTCGTTTTACGACGGAATCCGTCGCAAAGGACCTTTTTTTATTTAACCTAGTATTGCGACGGATCCGTCGCTTACCACGTTTTAATATTTTAACAAATTATATATATTTTAATCCTTTGCGACGGTTTCCATCGCAAACCATCAAAATTAGTCAAAACCCTAACCTTTAACCTTACATTCTCAAAAAATTATATATATTTTTATTTATATGCAACGGAATCCGTCGCAAAAAAGTAATTATTAAAATTAATCCAAACCCTAAACCCTAACCCTTAACCTTATGATCGAACTTTAAAACCTTACATTCTCATCCAAATATCACTATTTAGAAAATAGCAAATAGTCCAAACATTAATTACGGTATCGCTTCTATCTTATATATCTTTGATACATTTACAATTTAGGTACGATAAATTAATGAAAACTTATTACTTGAAATGCATTGAAACGCGTAAAAAATTTTAGAGTTATAATTATCTAAATTTGGGATAATGATTTCAAACTTTAACATATAACATGATTACTTTATATGTCAAAATCATTAATTGGTTTTTTCTAAATACTTTGCGACGTATCCCGTCGCAAATATAGTATTTACGATGGATTCCGTCATATAAATACTAAAAATAAACCAAACCCTAAACCTTAAACATAAACCCTAACCCTTAACCATATGCCCGAGCATTAAAACGTTACATTCATCATCCAAATATCACAACCGAATAAACGAAATATAAATCATTTATATCATTGTTTACAAGATAACAAATAATCCAATCATTAATTATGCTACCACTGGTGTCTTATATACCTTTGATACATTTACAATTTAGGTACGATTAGTTAATTCATAATATATAATATGAAATTTTATTAATGAAATTTAAATTTTATTACACACTTCGACGTATTTTTCCCGAACAATCTTAAACATAATATCGTATAATAAAATTTTTCTAAGTGTTTTACGACGGATCCATCGCAAAACATTGTGTTGTTGCAATGGACCCGTCACAGATATGCTTTTTTCACAACACTTAGGAAAAATTTGGGGGAAAAAGTTTGCATAAAGCGTGATTTTACGACGAAATCCGTCGCATAAACTTAATTCGCTGTTAATATTTTCTCATAATTTTTACCTATGCATGTGTGCGACGGAATCCGTCGTAGTTTTGTTTTAGGTTTGCGACGGATATTGATTTTCCGTCGTAATTTTGGTTTTTTTTAATTTTTTTTCCCCATATTATTTTTGCGACGGATCCGTCGCCGTATACAACATTTTGCAACGGATTATTTCCGTCGTAAAATCGTCTTTTTTTTGTAGTGATCACCCACAAACGGATGATCATATGGAGGTCGTCAATAGATTCTTTGAGCAATATCTTCGTTCTTTCACCATGGATCAACCATCCCACTGGTTTGCTTACCTTCATTCGGTCGAGTATGGGTACAATACTACATTCCATTCGTCAGCAAACATGACCCCATTTGAAGCATTACATGGCCAACCACCACCAAGTTTGATCGAATATGCGCCAGGCTCCTAAACAGATACATAAGTTGATGTTACTTTGCAATATCATGATCGTCTGCTTTAAGTCCTTAGGCAGAACCTCACACATGCTCAGAAACGTTTGCAAAAGCAGGCCAACAAACATTGACAGGATAAACAATTTGTTGTAATAGACTGGGTATTGCTTAAGCTTCAACACCATAGTCAAATGTCAGTTGTGTCTCATCCTCGCAGCTCGTCAATATTATGGTCCTTTTCAACTTGTACCTCGAAGTGGCTCTATTGTCTGTAAGCTTTAACTATTATCTTATTCCTGCATTCATCCAATGTTTCATGTGTCCTTATTAAAAGAATTCAAAGAAGACCCCAGTTCGATTGCTGATGACTTGCCACAACACCTTGAGGACATGGTTCGTCTTGAAGAACAGGGGTATGATATAGACAATGGACCATCAACTTCGGTTCTAGCTAAATATAAGCAAGTATCACGAATGCCAGCATGTCTCCATGACTATGCACTCTAATTGGTTAGTTTGTTACCAGGCCATGTTTAGCACTTTCATAATGTTATTTCCACTTTCCCTTATTTTTAGCTAGTTTGTTAGTTGGTTCAGAGCAATTGCTATTGAGATTTGCTCCCTTAAGGGTAGTAAAGTGTTGGGACCTTGAAAGTCCCACAAATAACCTAGAAGGGAAGGGGTGAATAGGTTATCTCAAAATTTTTATCAGGTAGTACGGCAGAGCTATTGGCTAGACTATACTGCCTGAGTCTACTACAGTTAACGAAAGTTCTGTAGTTGAGACTTTAACTTTGAAAAGCTTGTCTTTTTGGACCTTTTGAGAACTAGCTAACAGTTTAGAAATGTAAAACAGTGCAGAAATATAAATGACACATGATTTATATTGGTTCAGACACCTGTTACCGACAAGTAACAGGAGCTTAGTTCATTCTTTCCTTAGTGACCAATGTAGCCAAGCCAAGAGGAGGTTCACTATCTTCTTGTTTGTGGCTTACAAGAAAACCTCTTTACAACAAGACTCTTCTTGCTAAAGGAGTGAGTGGAATTCTCATCGAGGTAGGAGAATCGTATGTGTGTGGTACCTCCGGTCATATCATAAGGTTTGTTGGTTTAATCTTTGGACACCAACTAATTCGATTTGGCTTTTAGGGGCTTATGCTATGGAAGGTTTCATGCGAAAGCAACCTATCTTTATGCATACTAGGCTTGGAGATTAATCCGATAGAGGAGTTTCCAACCAAGTGGGGGATTGTTGAGATTTGCTGCCTTAAGGGTAGTTGAGGGACTTATAATGGCACATAGATGTTACATAATATTGTTGCATAAAATGTGACAAAGGAATGTGATGAAAACAAATTTGAGTAGTAACTTGAATGGGTGAAAGTAAGGGAGCAAAAGGTTGTTTGAAAACCTTTATCCACATTGATGGTGTGGGAAATGAAGAGAGCATATATAAAGGCTCTACTATCACATCTTTCTTGAATTAATTGGTAAGGCATGTGGGCTTTACAAACACACAAGAGCGCACGCGCGAGTCGGGTTGGGCTTGAGCTTGGGCTTGGCTTTGGTTTGGTCAATGGTGCTCATATAGCACCAAACGCGTGTATGTTCTTTTTGGACAAACTTAGAGCTAAAAACTAAGTGTTTTGTGTATGAAAAAAGTGTGTCGAGGCAAAATGTCCATAGTCATGGCCCGTTACCATTGGTCGCGGCCCGTGACATGACATGTCGAGAGCAAACTTGAAAATGTTGCTTAGTAACGAGTCGTTGCATCTTGGTCATGGCTCGTAACCGAATTTGCCCCAAAAAATCGAGAGTAAACAGTATTAGTAACGGCCCGTTACAGGGATGTTACGGTCCTTGACAAGGCCTAAAATCAGTTTTAACTGATTTTCAACGCATGCTCATGCCTTTATTTACACCTATTTGTCTTCTGGATGAATTTCTTTGGGTTTGGGATATATTTTACTATAAATATTTAACCCTAATCACATTTAAGTGTTAGAAAGATACACTAGTTATCACAATCATCCTTCCTACATTTTGCAAAGGAAACCGCCATCAATTCAATATCGGTTTCTCTTGACTACTTCAAAGTAGATTCTAAGAAGATATCTTCAGGATCGTTTCCTGCATGGCCCATGAGAGACTTAGCTGTATCTTGAAGGATAGTTCGTAAAAAATCCTAAGCGATCTTCGTATTATCGAAGAGGGGACGAATAAATCCTTAAAGAGAGTTAAAAACAACGCCTCTAAGTCTTGAATCTCTTTATATTTCGATCTTCTTATTTCATCTTTTTTGTTTATATGTTGAAATATGTATTATGTGCTACTAATCATGTTTGATGTTTTGTCTTGTTAAATAATCAAGGGTACTTGACGTACTAACCTGTCGTGAAGAATCAAGCAGCAGAATAATACAGTTCTGCGTAAAGTTACAAGCCTCTTTGATTTCGCCACACGAGCGTACTCCTCGTGTGTTCACTCGTCTCAATAGGATCGACGGATTGACTACTAGAGTTACTCCAAGTGTCTCCACGTTTACAAATCTCAGAGGACGTAGGTGATTCCTCTGGAGATAGATTAGAGAAGAGAGCAAAGAGAAGTGTTTTTCACCACGTATACCACATGTTTGTCACCCAACAGACTTTTGTAGGGATAATCAGATTTGATCCCCAACTCAAATCTCGGTAACCAATATCTACAGTTAGGATAATAATTAGAATTCAAATTTTAAATTTGTCGTCACGTCATCCGTCATATTAAATCCTAACATGTCTCTTCCCTTATTCCCTCTTCATAGACATCATTATTCCTAACAATTGCTAAAGATTCAATGGGGAAGGTGATAGGAGTATATGGGTTTGTTTTGGTAGGGATTCGATGTCCAAAGATGGGTGAGAAGAAGCATTGAGGAGTGGTATTCACCTAGCTTATATTCTAGGAGTGACGAAAGTTATTTTTGAAAGTTACAACCAACATGTGGTGCAGATGCTTCAGAAAGGGCAACCAGACTTGTCAGAAGGAGGGGTGATAAAAGATTGTATGATTCTGGCTAATTGAGTTTCTGATTATCATTGCTCTTGGGTGGCTCTTGATGCAAACAAAGTCGCTCATGTTATTGCGGAATTTGCATTAGAGTGTCACTTAACTGGAACATGGGTTGGTTATTTACCTATATCTGTGCTGAATATTTGTATTTATGAGCAGAGTAATGAAATTTAGGTTCAAATATACATCTTATCAAAAAAAAAAAAAAAAAGTAAAGAAACAAAAAAGAATCTAGGATTTCTTTGTTCTCCCATCGAGTATAAACAACAACAAATAACAAATCAAATATTTATCCAATCAAGTGGGGTCGGATCTATGAATACGACGGCGTCATTCCCATATGTCATGTACATCATCTTCTATAAGATTATGATAGATCATATCATACTTTAAGGTTTTTCTCATGATCTTTTTAGGTCTTCCTCCTCCCTTCGAGTATAAAGACAAGTGTATTTGTATGAAAATAAAATTGATCCAAATCCATCGATTTTTTTGTGTTCAATCCCTTCCCATATTTTTTTTTGGAGGTTGTTTCTTTTCTCGAAAAAGGATAATATCACTTGATTTTTTTTTCCTTCTCTTCTCTGTCAAATCAAAAAGAAAAAGAAATGCTATATATGCTTGACGAAACAGACCTTGAGAGAAAAAGAAAAACAAAGAGAAAAAGAGAAAAAAGGAAAACAAATCAATGCAATCCCAAGGTCCCAACACAAACACGGAGTCCTCAATCCGAAGTTCACCGCACGAGGACGAGGTTGACTGGCGCCGTATACTCGAACGCCCCCTCGCTGTCGCCGGCGTGCATTTTTCAAGCCATTCACATCGCCGAAATCATAGAAGAATAAGAATCAGTCAAATTTATTCTCCGTTTCACCGGAAACTCAAATGACGAAGGTTCATCTTGTTCTCGCCCCCTCCATCTTTCTACCTTTCACATACATTTTCTGTGTTCTCCGGTGAGGCTGATCGGGACCTACCGATTTCTTCCGGTGCCGTATTCGGCACACCCACTCGTTTCGTTCCGATGATGCGATGTCCCTCCTCTTTGCTGGCACTTGGTGTGGAAACCCTAGTTTTGTTTGTATTTTATGCTGATCTAACTAAATTATATGCGGTTTTTTCCAAGTACTGTTTCGTCTGGGTTTTAAGCTGATCAAACTAAATTATATGCGGTTTTTTTGGCCGAAGTGTGTACTTTAGAGTGTCGGTTTGCATTCACGGTTGTAATTAGGTTTTTAGCTTGAGCAGTATAGTTATTGACATGGCTGTTTTGTTATTTAATACTCTCTCTGTCCCAATTTACTTGCAACATATTATATTTTGTTTTATTCAATATGTATTTTTAGAAGTTTTGTTTTTTGTTTTAACGATGTAACAAAATTAACATTGAAATATACAACCCTTGGTTGAAGTACACAACGTAATCTGGCATTGATGTTTCATGATAATTTTGTGAAAAAAGATGTTTGATTGTCCATTGACGTAAGGCAAAGTTTTTCTCGGCGTGTGTGCATGGTCCTGGTGTTGCAAATAAATTGGGATGGAAGGAGCTAGTCAGAAGACATAAACACATTATGGTTTTTTAGACCGTGCCAAATACAACCGAATTCTTTTTGAGAAGAAAGCATGTTATGGTTGAATTGGAAGTTTCCATGGGTGATGAAGAGCTTTGTTGAAGGATATCCTTTCGCTTAGTTTCCAATTAGACTCTTGATTAGAGCGGATTTTGGCCTTGGGAAATGGAAAATGGTTCACAGGAATCAGGATTGTCTTAGAGATCGAGAGGCTGTCAGAGTCTGGGAAAGAAAACTATGAACAAGTCATTCTCGACACTCGGCAATGGTTTCTTGTCAATAAGCAAGTTCTTGTGTGTCAAAATTCTCATAGATCCATAGATCGAATATAGGGAAGTGGAAGTGTTTGCCCAGTGATTACTGAATATGATTGCTAATGGTTCGTTGTTTTCGTTTTCGTTTTTTTTTTCTTTCAATAGTGCTTTGTCTTTTGTTTCTGATGTTGTAGGAAATGGTCTTTCCATTGTGGAAAATTTTGTTAACAACAGGCTAAGAGTATGTACGTCTCGCCTCCTAAGACCCTGTCATAGACGGGAATAACTCGGTTGCTGTTGTTGTTCTGTTCCAACTATGTTCCTAAATTGCTTCATGAAGTGATGAGTAGTATTAATCGTTGCAGCACTGCTCATCGGATAAGGGTCCACTTTAGCATCTATAGTGATATGGTATTCATTAGCCATCTGGTGCGTTCGATGAAGTATAATTCCTTTCCCTTGTATCCTTTTGAGAGGATTATGCATCCATTTCTCAGTAACCATGAGGTGATGATTTGATTTGTTATTGTTCCATCAGCTTTGCATATGTGTGCAATGAGTTACTGCAACTTTGCCTAGTCATTGGTGGAAATGGAGAGTCTATTAGTTTTTGTCGATTTCCTCATTCATTAGTGTCTGGTGAAGTTACCCATTTGTTTACATCCGCTTAATTATGTATTTAATATATATTCCAGACCGAAGGGAGAAAAACTGGAGGTCTTTCATCATCTGACCAGAAGTCCTTGTTTTTTGGCAGCATCCCCAGAGGTAAAATTATTGAAATTCTTCTACTCTTTTGCTCGAGTGGTCTGATTTACAACGTTTTAATCAAAATCCTAGTATTGATGCTTTCTCCTTTATTTTAAGTCTGACTTCGTTTTTCTTTCCATGTAGAATGGACTAGCGACGAGTTTGATAAAAATATCAGGGAGGTATGGTGGTTGCTAGTCTTTAAATGATCTATGCAAGTTTTCAGGGGTTAGCGAAAATTGAAGTTCATTTTTCCTACAGGTTCTTGAGGAAGTTGATTCAGTATATCTTCCCATTGTACCTAGCAAGCGAAATCAAAACCGGGGCTTTGGTTTTGCACGTTTTCCATCCCATGCTGTTAGTTCTTTCCTCCTTGGTTCGTCATGCAGTTTTTTTGTTCCTGTTTAATATGTATTACTTCTTACATGCATCTAAATTGGTACAGGATAAGTGCTGAAGTTCGTGATTTTGGTACTTGATTCACTATCTAACTGTCAATAACTGACTAAGCTCTGCTCATTATCTTTTTCTAATAATTGAAGAAACTGCTGATAGTTTCATATATTAAATGTCAAAATTTTCAATGCTTATACTTTATACAAGTCTGGATAGTGCATCATCAGTCATTTCTTCAATATGCTATCTTATCATGCACAAGGAGAGCTTAAATTTTATCCTTATCTTGATTATCAAGTCCCAGTTCAATGGTTTTTGAGAAATCCTCTCCTGCCTTATTTTCCATGGGAGGCTCTCTGTTTTAATATTGATTCTTTTTTTCTCCTCTCAATTCCCATTACATCCAGTATCAATTTGTTGTTTAATTGTTTCTCTGCTACTCTTTCTCGACGTTTGCATGCCCCCAACTCTGCATGCATCTTCTATTCATAAAGGGTACTCAGGAAAGATGGGTGTTATCGGAGTCATTTGATAATGCCTTCGGGCTTTTTCTGCTCGAAGGAGAAAGATTGCTGTATCATTATCCTTCTACTTGAACTTTTCATTAGTGTAAGTAAGGATCCGCCTTCAATCTAATCTAATTTATGTAATCTAATATATATCGTTTTACCCAGTCTCTTGGGATGGCAAACGACAAACGGTATGATAGGGCATTATTGTCATTTAAAAAAATATCAATTAAAAGAAATTAAATCAATTAATTAAAATATAATCTAACATTTAACATATATCTTAACAAATTGTAATATGGTAGTAATTTCAACTAATCTAAACTAAATATAAACTTTAATATCTCAAATTTAATATAAAATATTTGGATCAAATAAAAAATATATAATAATTATACATATAAAATCTTTCATAAAGAGATAATTATATGAAATCCTAATAGTTTTATATATGAAATCATCTTTTAGTATAATAAGTCAATTTATCTATATATGTATGTTTAATATTACTTATTTATATTATCTTTATTGATCCCGTGCAATGCGCGGGACAGTATTCTAGTATAGTATCTAATTAGCAAGTTCTTTCCCGTGTGGAACCATGTTGAACATGACTAACGACAAACCATCTAATAAAAAAAAAAAAAACAATCTAAAGTTTTGAACCAAAAAAAAAAAAAGTAATCTAATATATAGCTTATCGTCATTATTCTATCGTAAAAAAGCTTTTACGAGGATCATCAGTCTAGGATAGAAAATATATTCGTCCATAACATATTTGTCAGTCCAAAAATTATCAATCACGTCTAGATCGAGCGCTCTATCATCAAGAAGTCAACAAACAAGTAATCAAACTCGTATATATATTATTACACAAAGTCATCTGGTGATATATCAATTGGCATCTAGCTGTATGCTGCCTATTTAAAAAAAAAGCTAAAAAAAACTTTTACAAAACATTAGAAGATTAAAATAAAAATTTAAAATTAAATCTAAAAGACTTTCAGAACATATCTCACATATGTGCAAAGAAAAATAAAAAGGGTGATTTACCTAAAACTACAAAAAATTGAAAATAATTTCAAAAAACTACACAAGGGATGATAATTCCAAATACATATAAATTTAAAAGATAAAGCCCTAAACTTCCTCCATCTCATATCTATCATCAACATCATCGTCGGACCTCTCATCGGAATCCGACGTCGTCGTCGGAATCTTCATAGGAATCTTTGTTGTTAGAAGATGGTCCTCCTTCTATACAACACAACAACAACGCAAAACAATACAAATATTTAACTGACGTTTTGTTTGGGTTATAGTTCTTCTGTCGCTCTGTTTTCCATATAAGACGCTCCGTTTCACAAATAGAGCGCTTAAAAAAAGTACAGAGTGTCTTAAGGAAAAATAGAGTGTCTGTATAAAAACACAGCACCTGAAGCAAAAATAGAGCGGTTGGAATTGGACATTGCTCAATTCAATCCCGTCGAGGTTTGCTCTCTCGTTTCCACATCTAGCAGCTAGCTTCGTTCGTTTTATCGCTCAATTCGACGTCAACCATGGTTGCAAGCTCCTCGACAACAAGGATGGCGGTGGAGTGATTCCGGTGGCTCGTGATGGTGGTCGTCACATTCCTCTGCGCCGTCGCATCCTGCTCCATCACCAACGCCTCCGTCAACGGTAGCAACACTATCACCGCAAACTCATTATTATCATTGTCATCCTTGTCGAAGTTTGCCTCGCCCACTTGACGATCCTCTCCGCCTCCTTGCTAATCCTCCCCTCCTCTTTCAACGCCATCTTCGTCACATCCCTCTGTAACATCACTTCAGTTCCCTTCCATCTTACTCAATTCACGAGAAATCGACCTCGAGTGATCTCTCGCAGCATCCTTCGCTTCCCACTGAATTGCAAGCTCATCCACATCGAACCCTAACCCCTTGTCCCCGTCATCGCCTCCATCGGATTCTCCCTCCTTTGATGCCTGAAGTTCCGGCACGGTGGTGGTTGCGCAAGGGGCTATGCCGGAGGAGGGGAGTGGGCAGCGGCATTGGCCATTGAGTCGGTGGAGTTAGAGGCGGAGGAGGGAGTGGGGAAGTTAAAATTGTAGTTTTGGGGAAAATTTTTCCGTGTGTATGTTTTTATAATATTTGTTGAAAAGTTGTATTTTTTGATAATTTGTTCAAATAAAAATTTGAAATAAAAATATTTTGTTTTGCAAAAAAAAAAAGTTCTACAAAACCAAATTTGCAAAGTATTTAAACCAATAAATAAAAAAATAAAAAAATTCTAAATTTAATGTAGAAAATCTATGACAAAGCAACAAAAACTAACCTAAAATCATGAGATTATTTAAATATAATGAACTAAAAAAATGAAAATTAAAAAAATCTTTTTCAAAACAAAATTTACACAATACCCAAATGAATAAATAAAAAGAGAAATAAAAAATCGTTCAAACAATAATGGCAAAATATTAAAATCGATGAATAAAAACAAAAGAAATATCTAAATTTATTAAAAAAAAATTCTTTAACAAAGGAATAGGAACTAACCCGAAATCATAAGTTCGTTAAATTTATCTTTCTTCGTCCTATTACTTTTGCAACTTTAATTGAATGCACGTAGATTTAGATTTATCTTCTTCATCTTTCAACTCTAATTCTCAACCGCACATGTTTTCTCTCTCCACCTTTAACTCGTAACCACACAAAACTTTTCAAATATGAAAACGTTATAACCAATTTGGGATGAAGCGAAATGACAAAATGTTGCAAAAATAATGAGTTGGTGGGAGTATCTTTTATATATATATACACTAAAAATGATCCATTACTATATCAATAGATTAAAAAACTTTTATCATACATGTGTCAATAAGTTTTCTTTTTTTGCAAAAATGATAAATAATATATTAAATGATCATTGGAGAAAAAAATTACAAAAGAACTCCATGGAAGGCCCAAACGACATACAGGCCAGGAACAACCCTGCCTATATATGATTAGCCATTCCTGTACAATTGATGATCACCTACTTTAGCACCCAGGAATCTCAAACCTCTAAGCCTATGAGGGTGAACCCGATATAGGAAACAAGAGGAAGAGCCCCAGTTACAAACGATCAAAGGGAAATAAGCTAGGAATGGGATAACAAGTCATACACACCTACAAGCATCAACATCACAATTAACAACCAAGCAGCTTCAGTTCTATGCCAAACTTCAGGTTCAGGATTTGAAAGACAGCTGCAATAACATCCTTCGGCTTCTTATTTTCATGCTTGAACACTGAGAGTTCTTGGCTTTCCATAAGAAATAAACAATTGCAGCAAAAGCACATCTTGTTTGCCTTGCCTTCCTAGTTTTCCCCTTTGCACTTTGCAGCTATACACAACCATGCTAGCAGGCCTGCCATTGAAATTCCCTCCTCAAAATACCAGAACTACACACCAGAAGATTTAAGACCTCCATACAAAACATTCAAAGAATAAATGCTCCCTTGTTTCTCTGGCACAACCACATAATCCACAAGCATCATGTTGTATCACTCCCTAATCATACAACTTGAATTTCACCCTCAATCTATCCAGAATCACCAACCACAAGAAAACCATGCTTAGGAGTAACATCAGCATCCCAAACACTATGCAATTAAGCCACTCTTGGTTTAACAACCAATAAAGAATCATACATCAGGACAGTATGCAAAGAAGACTGAGAAGGAAATGGAAAAAGGCCTTTAGCTATTAATATCTCTTTTACCTTGATCAGCTTTCTCCAAATCCACGAGGCATTAGAATGAGGATGAACAACTTCCATAGGCATTGAACGCATGTAAAACTCATGAACCCTCTTCACCCAAAGAGTGTCTTTCTTCAAGGCAATCTTCCATAGATGCTTTGCAAGCATAGCAATATTCCAAACACGAATCCCTAAGACCAAGACCACCCACATTCTTTGGACTACACACCAAATCCCAAGCCACAACAGCTCTTCTAGATGAGGCTATCTCAGACCATAAAAAAGAACGACACATAGCATTCACATCATCAATAACTCCCTGAGAAATGAGAAAGATTTGGGCCCAATAAGCATAGGAACTCTACAAGATATCAATGATCAATTGTCTTTTGGAATTTAGAGCTCCATCCATAAATGCGATTTTTGATTTTAAGAATAAGCTGGTCAAACTGTTTAATGTTGGTCCTGCATTCATATAATGGAACCCCAAGATGCCTCACTGGCAATGAGGCCAAGGAAAACCCCAGCTATTGTGCAAGGCAAGTAGCATCTGATTTAGATAAACCACCCACGTACAGATTATTCTTTCCATGGTTAGATTTAAGACCACTAGCACCATGTAAATGATCCAAAGCAAGTTTAACCTCCCGAAGAGAGAGTCTGCTCTACAAAATACCATGAGATCATCAGCAAAGACTAAATGAGAGATATTGAGTTTCTTGCACTTAAGATGAAAGTGAAAATCCCTTCCCATCATATAGAATCTCCTACTTAAATACTCCATGGCCAAGACAAATAAATAAGGAGAAAAAGGATCCCCTTGATGTATACCTCTTTTCCGCTCAAAATATCCATAGAGAGAATCATTTAAGCAAATGGAAAAGACTGGAGAAGAAATGCACATCATCACCCACTGAACAAACTGCTCAGGAAAACCCAATCCTTGAAGAACTTGATGAATAAAACTCCAAGACAAAGAATCGTAGGTCTTCTGTATATCAATCTTCGGCATCCATGTAGGGCTGATCTGTTTTCTAGAATAGGCTTTAACCAGCTCATGGCAAGTAAGTATATTATCTGAGATATTCCTATCAGAAATAAATGTAGATTGAGCTTTACTTACAATATCATTCAACACACCCATCATTCTATTAGCTAGCATCTTAGTTAATATCTTATACAAGACATTACAGCAAGCTCTGGGTCGAAAGTCCTTAGGATGAGAGGCATTAGGAATTTTTGGGGCTAAGTGAATAACAATAGCATTGAGGGACTTCAAGAGTTTTCCTCATGCAACATTCTACTATTGCTTCATTTATGTCTTTACCTATCACATCCATGATTTTTTATAAAAAATAACGTTCATACCATCAGGACCAGGAGTCCCATTTGCATCCATATTCCACACTGCCCTCTTAATCTCTTCCTTAAAAATAGGAGAAACCAGCAAATCAGCCTCAGCTGGAGAGAGTTTAGGGCTATACCTCATGACAGCTTCATCATAATCGTCGTAAGGGACATATACACCAAATAAGTTGGAGAAATATGAAATAAACTCCTGAGCAATATCACCAGGATCCGTCTTCTTCTTACCTTGTGAATCAAAGATATTAGATATAGAAGCTTTAGCTTTTCGAACAGAGAGCAGGCGGCATGAAAAAATTTAGTGTTGAAGTCCCCTTAAGCCAAGTTAGCTTATTAAGCTGCCTTACATGAAGAATTTCAGCCTCAATCAAGAGTCGAAGGTTTTCAAGGGACTGTTTCTCCAAGGTTCTGAGCAGATCAGAGAGAGTATGAGATAACTCAGACTGGATAGATAAGAGTTTTCTTTTAGCCAAGTCCAGTTGTGCATTCAGATTTCCAAAACCAGACATATGCAACTCTTTAAATGAGGATTTAATCATGTGGAGCCTTTTGACTGCAGAATACAACTTATATCCAGACACATGAGTCAACCACACCTTCAAAATTCTCATCAAAATCTGGGAGATTAGTCCACATATTTGCAAATTTAAAAGGTTTTTTTCCCTTTTCGTACTGAGATAAAACTGAGAGAATCACAGGAGAATGGTCAGAAATCCCCGGGGGACAAAATTCAGCTTTAGATAGAGGAAAACTAAGAAACCATATGTCGTTCACCATGGCTCTATCCAGCTTGCACTGCATCCAAGAACTTTGCATCTGCTTATTCGACCATGTAAATAGCAAGCCTTTCATAGGAAGGCCAGTCAATCCAAGATCATCCGCCAATGCACCAAAATCACCACAAGGAGCAATATGAATACCCTCATTCCCCTCCTTCTCATGAGAAAACAAAAGAGTTAAAAATCCCTCAAAATCATCCAAGAATCCAGCAAACCCTCCCCAAAAGACCTCAGGTTATCCCCGAGTTTCAATCGCAAAAGGGAACTATTCTGAGCATAAACAAAAGACACAAAGCTAGAAAATGAACCATCTAAGGAAGACACCCTCACATGGACCACTTGATCAGAGCCTGAAACATAAACAACCTTGCAGATACCAGGGTGCCAAGCAACCCAAATTCGACTCCTCTCAGCATAGTAGTAGTTATTCACAAACCCCCAATTCGAAACACAAGAAGAGAAAATTTACTTGAAATCACTAGCTTTGACCTTAGTTTCTGAAATAGCAAGGACATTTATTCTATGAAATGACACTTGGTGTCATTTCCCTTTGTTTCAGAGGCTTATTATGGCCTCTGATATTCCATGAAGCTATTATCATGAAAGTATGGGAGAGGCTCACCTTCTACAGACTTCTGCACCAGAGGAGAAAAATAGGAGTCCTGAACCTCTACCCTCTGAATCTTCACTTGTGAGCCCTTGGCAGCCACCTTTGGCTTAATCCACCCTGAGTCATTATGAGACATCTGAGAAGGATTAGCTTGAGCTTGAACAGCCAAAGCCTTTTCTTGAGCCCTAACAATCTTGTCCTGCACTAGATTAATCACCTCACCAGAAGAACTATTCTGAACTTCCTATTCCTGTAAACTGACTTCATTTTCTTCTTATTTTTAGGCACAGGGGGCCTTGACACCCATGTACACTCCTCATCCTTATGTCCTCAAAGATGGCATCTGGAGCATTGCGCAGGGAGCCATTCACATGACAGCCTGGAAATGAATCTCACCCTTACAGTCTTTCCATTTCACAGACTCCACTACTTCCAAATTAGTATTGACCTCCACTAAAACATGAGCATAATCCACTCTATCTTTCCCAGAGGTTACTTGCTCAGTCCACAAAGGCCTCCTTATACGCGACACCAGTTTGCTCAGAAACTTCTCACTCCAGTAAGCATAGTTAATGCCATGAAGTTGAATCCATACAGGCATAGTAGCTAGCTTGTCCTTTTCACTCAAAATCAGGAGATCACTCCCACATGTTCAAAGTCTTTGATCCCATAAATCAACGAGTACTCATGACATCCTCCTTATCTTTCCTACAAGCAAACTTCACAGCAAAATATCCATCTTTATGCGGAACACATTTCAATATCTCCTTTCCCTCCCAAGTTTGACGAGTAAAACACATCATAGCCTCAAAACGCACTCGTTCATCTATTACGTATTTAATCATAGAATTCTCCCAATACCTAACTTCCTCCGATATGCCCTCAGGCTCCATCTCAATCACCCCTCCTTTAGGAATAAACGACAGTTTCAACCCCATCTGAGAGGACGACAACGTCCCCTCAACTGGAAAAAATTCAGTAACACTTTTCTTCGACCAAATCGACTGAGGTTGTTGCATCTCAACCTTATCCTCGGACGTCGATGACTTCCTACCAGATCCAAGACAAGGACTTGCTCCCCCAGAGGTTTATCCACCAAACTCTTGTGAGAATCGTGATCATCCATTGAAGCTAACAACCCTTTTATACCCATCTCAGATTCAATCGAAATCCATTGAAGCTAACAACCCTTTTATACCCATCTCAGATTCAATCGAAATCAGAACAATCTTTCAAGGACAACCCAGACCCTTCTTCGGTTCCTTCTCCTCAACCTCCTCCTCAACCTCCTCCTCCTTTTCCTTGCTCGACATCCCTAACCCGCAATGATGACGATTTTCAGATCACCATCGTCGGAGCGCCGCTGTCTCGTCTGTTTGTTTACATGTGTCAATTAGTTATTTCAAAATATTTGTTTATATTTTGATTTCTTATCCATGCAACGCACATGTCAATATTCTATCCTAAGTAAATACTGACAGGGAAATCGTTGAGTTATGGTCGATCACGGACAGGGGTGGAGCTAGAAAGTTTTACAAGTGAGGGCAACCAAACTATACTATTTTAAATTTCTACAAGAAAAAGTACCAAAACTGAAAACAAATAGCTCAAAAGTAACTGTCTAAAATATGAGAATCGACAAGTTTTCATACTTTGAATACATCTAATAATCGATTCATTGTCGATTGTATCAAAAACATCTTTTTCAATGTAAGTGATTAAATTATCATTCATCCATTGATCGCCCATTCGATGCGTAAGCGATTTTTTTAATGATCTTCATAGCTGAGAAACCCTCTCCACAATAGCTGTTGCAACCAGTAAACCAATGCCGAGGAGAGAGATAGCAAGTTCTTTCTCAATTTTAGTTAGGTCATGAGGTGGTATTGTAGTTGAGTGCAATCAGTGTTTTGTTATTGTTCTCCTTCTATCGAAACAAGCTCTAGATTTATGGGATTTAAGTTTAATTTTTTTTGTCAAATTGTTCTTTCCCTTTCCTTCTTCGTATTAAGTCCTTATTTAATTGGATTTGGATATTGTTTGATAGGCAATTTTCTACATATCAATTTTCTATAGAACTTTTATATTCTATTCTATTTATATTATTTGGTTATATATCATACATAAGTAATATTAGGTACCTCTTTTCAAAAATCAAGTGTAAGCAATTGCCTATGCTTGACCACACCTGGCTCCGCCCCTGTTCACTGATGCACTAATTAATTTTTGAAATACTTATATATAATTATTTTCTTTGCACATTATTTATTTAACTCATAACACCAAAAACACCACGTTTCATCTCATTTGATATTCCCTTTGTTTACTTATTCATGAGACCAACACATGCTTTTTCATTTTCCATATCAAATAATCAAAGACCAATTTGAAGTTTAGGTTGTATGTATAAAAACATATTGGGTATTTTATTCCTCTTATCGTAAGATCAAAAGTAGTTCATCAAATGACGAATTTTTCATTGGTTTTTCAACAACTAATTTTCTCTCTGCAATATTCAAAATTCATTCCTCGAATGAGCTATGATATCATTCAACTTCTCATATTAAACGCATGAAAAAGACATACTCCCTTTGTCTGAAAAAATTGCAACACTATCTAAAATGAAAACTTTTTCCTAACGAAATACCCAATCATCCATACTGTTTATTTTATATCACATCAATTCATCCTACTATCATTTTTTCTTTCAATCTTTTTTTTCTCTACTTTCTCTTACACAACTCCAAGGGCAAAAATGTACTTATGCACTAAAATCAACACTACCTTAATCCTTGTGCACAATGTCAATGTTGCAATTTTTCTTGGATGGAGGAAGTAGAATATATCAATGTATTCATACATCATTTAATATATTGTTGTTTGATTAACTTCATATATATAATATGCTTATACACCACAAGTAGGAGTCTAGGTCAAATAACACGATGCTGAACTCTGTCTCATACTGATTGGTTGCCATATTCATGAAAATATGTCGACCATCCTTTCTATGGTCTACAGTCCTTGCCCCTTGCAAGATATGTTAACCTTTGCTATTACTTTTGGTCATGCCCTTCTAACATGATTGCATTCATTCATATTTTAATCACGCATTCTATATCATCATCTGGATAGACATAATAGATAATCTTTCCAGTTGGTCGACCTAGCTACTGCTTTTAGGTGAACTGTGTATACTCTAATGTTTTATTTATCAAGGTCAGGTGATCATCTATCTGGTCTACGGTTTAAGAAGACATCTTCTAAGTTGTGCTCCATCTGCCTAACATTTCTGGTTGATTTATTTTCAATGCTGGGGTGATTTAGAATGCTGCAGTTCATTGCTCGTCTTAAATGGCTTCTTGCTTGGTGGCTCCTTTAACTCTAGTGGTGCCATTAGCTATGCGTAGTGCTATAATCAGCGGTTTCTAGTTTTCTTCTTCTACACTGCTGTCACTACAAGCTTTCCTCGTAGAGTTTCCATTTTTATCTCTTTCAGTTTCATCATTGTTTCAGTGCATCAATCTCTTTCAGCTTATATAATGTCTTCTCTCTTTTCCTTCTGACAACTTGCTTCAATGCTTGTGCCCTTGATTCATACGAACACGAATGCCATGTTGCCTGAACTTATCCTGTTCTTGTTGCTTCTCATATTGTCTTGCTAAAATACTTAGCATCTCATGTGCGTACTTACTACAGTTGTCACGATTCAACATATATGTTGAGGAGCCCTATTGTTCTACTAGCAACAAAATGTTTTTGAACGTAATTATGTGATTTAAGTTATCATAGTATTCCAAAACCAATTCGCTTGAAAAATAGTGGTTGACGGTCCCATGACTTAAGTCGAAGTTTACCTCAACATGCTCTCCGTGTATTTGCACTGCAAATAGTTTGGGATCATGGGAGTAAGACAAGTGTAGAGAAACCAATTATCCCGAAAATCCCACTCGATGTTAGAAGTTTCTGTCTTCTTTCATAAACGCTGTCATTCACATTAATGCCTTCAATTCAATGTCGCATACACCTACTATGATTCTATGTTGAAAACCAAAGTCTATCAAAAGTCTGAACTTATGATAGTAGACTCATTGTGTTTCTGAATATGAGTTTCACTTCTAAAATAAATTGGTAATAGGAGAAGCCTGATCTGAGATCCATTGTGGTATAGAATAATGGAAACAGCAACCCTAGTCGCTATTTTTATAATCCATCCAGACTATTCATCTTCCTCACACAGCTTAATGAAATGAAGCTGTGCTCCTTAGTGACTGCAAAGAGTAAGAGGCTCTGCAGCGCCGCATGGACTGTATATCAGATACGATATTTCCCAAATATTAATGTCGGTTTCTCTACACATCCTCTCACTTGTGGCATTATTTGGGGTCCTACACATGGACAATTTAAATGGGTTATGTGGAGCACATTTGAGGGTTGGTCCAACATGTGTGAGCATGCACTCTTTTACCCTGTTGAAAAATCAATTCTACCCGAACTCCAAACCGATGGTAGAAGACTATAAGGCCCATTATGTATCCTCACAGTAACTTTTTTGTTTTCTCCTTTGGTTGAATTCCTGCTAGAAATACTCTCATTAAAGGATCTTCATGTTTTAAAGCTACTCGCAATGTTGACCCCCTGGGTCTCATAAAATCATATGCACTTGTGTACTGCAGATGTACAGTATGTCATCTATCTTTTTCCCGCATTTCATTGTTCTTTTCCAATAATTAACCAAAATAGATGTTCTACTTTGCTGGTTGGTTGACTTTATCTTACAAACTGAATCGCATCTGATTTCATTTGTATTCCTGTGCTTCCAAATCTAAGAGCTGCTTCAATTTACAAGTTAGTAGGCATGGAAATATGGAATCAGCAACATAAGGAACACAATAAGCTCATTTCTTACAATCTAAGATTGTCTATCCAATCTTCCCTGCCCACTAGTTACTGAACCATCAAAGAACGTCAACAATCAGACTATGCTGGTGTGGATCTTGAGACCTACCAGATCCAAGTCCACCCAGTTCTACCAAAACAATTTAATCCCACATCCTTGTGATCATAATCACAGGCTGCTGCACGGGCTTATAAACTGGCGTCTAAATCAGACTTCCTCCTAGGGTGTAACTGCCATCCAAATGTCGAGTGGGCTGCCGAGGAACCTGAAAATGATACAAAAGAAGTTTCTGAGGTGCTTTTACTTGTCCTTGCAACCTTTGTTTCATACGTTCATATTCTCTTTGTTCTTCTCTTGACACCTCTGTCATAGGCTTCTTGACTTTGTTATTGGATGATTATCAGGTGAAGATTGCATTTGTTAGAGAGCTCCCGAGTGACATTAGTGAAGACATTGTAAAAAAGCTCTTTGAGCCATATGGAAAGGTTTGAGTTGATGAAGTAATAAGTGTGCTTTTGTTATGATATTACTTGATTTGTATTAAGGTTTTCAATCTACCTTTTTCAGTTGGAAAAGATAGTTCTCTCCAAGAAAACTAACGCTCAAGTTGGATTTGTCCATTTCTTTAAACGATCAGTAAGTTCAGCTTATACCCCTGTAGCAGCCTTCTTCTGAAAATTCTTTTGTCCTATTTTATGATTGATTGCATATGTCAGTATTCTCTTTAGTCTAGCTCGATGTGAAACTAACCATGTCTTGTCAATAATAAAGGTATCTACTTCTACTGTATACTAAGCGAAAGTGATTGAGGCTGTATCTTGATCGGATATTTATAGATTTAGTCTTTTTTTATTAAGTGAAATAAGTTATCTAAATAGTTTTTAAGGTAAGATATTTTTAGATTTAGTCATTCTTTTTTACCAAGTGGATAAATTATCTAAATATTTTTTCAATAGACCCAAATTCAAGTGATATTTTTTAATCAACACATAAGTGATACCTATGAATTTGATTTCGTATCATTCTTCAAGCCGAAACAAATCCTTAAAAATACCAATCTTAATAACATATGTCTTTATTTTATTTTTAAGATAAAACTTATTTCACAATAAATTTTGCATAATCAATTCAATATGACTAACGAAAATGAATCATAACTTTTAGAAAAGCTATCAATTCGATTTTGTATCTTTCCCCTCTACATATTTGTTGTGCATTTATCGAAAACGAGTTTTAACACAAAGATATTTTCTTCACGGTCATATTTATTTTTAATCGAGTCAAATAGTAATATTGTTTTTGGTGTAAAATAATATCATATAAATTTGAAAAAAAATTTAATATATCTTATAAAATACATATTTTTCAATAAAGTTTTTAAAATCCTATCAAATTCTAGGTTACCTTTCAGTTTTTATCGTCTCTACAAATTGATAGTGTTCAAACCCAATTATGTTTATCTTGTGCATAATTGCAGAGGTTCACAAACTAATATTCTCTACATAATGGTGTAGAAGAAGAACTAACTTTATCAAAAACTCAAGCAGGTGATAGAAGGGTGATGAAAAAATATATATTAATAGTCCAATTTATTCTGATGCCTTATTTGTGCCTGAAGTGAAGTGTGAACAATGCACTGTCTTCTATGAAGCATATACACTCTCGAAGAGCTCATGAGTCGTATCTCACTCGCAAAACCTCTACTCTTGACACTCTCAAAGAATCTCTTGGATTTTTACTTTTAGATTCTATACCTCTACTCCCAGTTTCTTGTTGCTTATGCGTTTGATGCGAATCAAAGATTATGGGAAAAACTAAAATTAAAATATGGTACTATGGTTAGACAGTTATGCTATATTCCTTGCTATCCGCCTTCCTAACAATTTAAAATGAAACCCCCATCCACCTCTTCTTTCCCTCCTCCACATTCCACATCTGTTTCCTGAACTCTTAGCTCCTATATAATGTCTGTGTATGTATTGTAGGACCTGGACAATGCAATCAAGCACTTGAATGGCAGAAGTGTTCAATATGCTGGCTCGTTCTTCAAACTACAGGTGCTTCATGATGATTTAGTTTCGAGAATAATGCCGAGCTTGTTCATTTTAAGTCCTCAAACTATATTTATTTGATTATCCGAATCCTGACAGGTGGAAGTTGCAAGGCCCTATGAAAAGAATAAAAAGCGAGCCCATGATGATTTTGACAA
>JAOVYX010017384.1:0-22376 GCA_035668315.1 Drosera spatulata
ACCCCCCCCCCCCCCCCAAAAAAAAATATCTTGCTTGTCTACATCTACACTTGCAGTAGAGCAGTATACATGGTCATTTTATTCATTTAAATCTATCATGTCCTGTTCTCCTCTGAACATGATAAATTCATTTTCATCTAAGGGTTTTGTAAAAATATCTGCAATTTGTTTTTTTGTAGGAATGTATTCTAATTTTATGTAACCTTTCTGCACATGATCCTTGATAAAGTAATATCTGACATCAATGTGGTTGGTCCTCGAGTGAAAAACAGGATTTTCAGAAATAGCCATTGCAGACATATTATCACAAAATATGTTTTTTTTAGAAAACTTAAGTCCGTAATCTACAGTACAGCTTCCTGCAACTATGTATTTTGCTTCAGCAGTGGAGGTTGAGACAGTGGTCTGCTTCTTGCTGAACCAAGAAATCTGCAGTACATATTGTCACAAAATATGTTTGTTTTAGAAAACTTAAGTTCGTAATCTACAGTACAGCTTCCTACAGCTATGTATTCTGCTTCAGCAGTGGAGGTTGAGATACTGGTCTACTTCTTGCTGCACCAAGAAATCAGCCTTACACCTCAGAATTGACATGTTCTACTTGTGCTTTTTTTGTCAACCCTGCAACCTATAAAGTCTGCATCTGAATATCCAGTTAGTACGATATCTGAGTCCTTTGGATACCATATACCCAGTTTAGGAGTTCCTTTGAGATATCTAAGGATTCTCTTAACTGCAGTACAGTGGGACTCCTTAGGATCAGATTGATACCTGATGCATACACAGACAGAGTACTGGATGTCCGGTCTACTTGCAGTAAGGTAAAGTAAAGATCCTATTATACCTGTATATAATGTTTGATCTATACTTTTACCTTTTTCGTCTTTGTCAATTTTAGCAGTAGAGCTCATGAGAGTTTTCATTTGAGTTGAGTTTTCTAGGCCAAACTTTTTAATTATATTTGTTAACTATTTTGATTGATTTATAAATATTCCTTTACTTAACTGTTTCACTTGCAGAGCTAGAAAATATTTTAGTTTACCCATGAGACTAATTTGAAATTTGGATTTTATTAATGCAGCAAACCTTTCGCATAGTTTGCTGTTAGTGCAACCAAAGATGATGTCATCTATGTGTATTTTCACTAATAGTCTGTGCTCCTTATGTTTCTTAAGAAAAAGTGTGGTATCTACCTTTCCTCTTTGAAAGCCATTATCAGAAACAAATGTAGAAAGACTTTCATACCACGCTCTCGGAGCTTGTTTCAACCGATAAAGGGCTTTGTCTAACCTGTAGACATAATTTGGATGCTCAAAGCCTTCAAATCCAGGAGGCTGTTCAACATAAACTTCCTCCTGTAGCTTTCCATTGAGAAAAGCGCTTTTGATATCCATTTGAAAGAGTTTGAAGTCTTCATGTGCCGCATATGCCAGGAACATTCTTATGACTTTTAATCTTGCAAATGGGGCATAGGTCTCATCAAAGTCGATCCCTTCTTCCTGAGAGTACCCTTTGGATACCAATCTCGCCTTATTTCTGATGATTATTCGATTTTCATCAGACTTGTTTCTGAAGACCCATTTACAGTCAACAACTGGATAGTTATTTGGTCTTGGCATGAGACTCATTCAATTCTTCTTGCATGGCATCTATCCAGTTAGGATCACTGAGAGCTTGATTGATTGTCTTGGGCTCCATTTCTGATATGAGGCAGGCAAACATACACTCCTTTGTGGTTTCCCTCCTCGTCTCTACTGGGGCATCCTTGTCCCCAATTATGTCTTTCTCAGTGTGTGCCTTGATCCATCTACCTTTGTCCTCATGCTGGTCAATGGCAGTTTCTTTTAGTTTTTGTTCTGTTGTATCTTGTTCTGGGTCTGCTGCACCTTCTTTGTCTTCGGGGAGTGCAGACGACTCTGCCTTCACTGCAGGGTCATTGTCCTCGTCTGCATCCTGTACATCATCTATACATGTACATTCCTCATCAAGAATATCAGCAGTACATATAGATGATTCAGATTCATCAATAGAAATATGAACTGACTCTTCCACAGTTTGTGTTTCCTTGTTGA
Organism: Drosera spatulata; assembly: GCA_035668315.1. NCBI lineage: Eukaryota > Viridiplantae > Streptophyta > Magnoliopsida > Caryophyllales > Droseraceae > Drosera > Drosera spatulata. The sequence continues at coordinate 2,073 of JAOVYX010017384.1, forward strand.
ATACTCTGAAGGCCTTACTGCATGTGGAATACCCTAGAAATATTCCTTCACTTGTTTTAGGGTCAAATTTTTCTAAGTGCAGTCTATCATTGTTGTGAACATAAATTTACACCAAAATACATGAAAGTAATTAACGATTGGTGTCTTTCATTTTCATATTTCATATGGTGTTTTGTTGTGTTGTTTAGTAATGAGGCATCTATTTTGCACATAACAAGTAGTGTTTACTACTTCAGCCCAAATTCTCTTTGAAAGGTTTACATCAGAGAGCATTGTCCTGACTGCCTCAATGAGGGTTCTGTTTTTCCATTCTGCAACACCATTTTGTTGTGGTGTTCTAGGTGCAGAGAAGTTGTGTTTGATGCCATTATCATCATAGTATTTGTCAACTCCTGATTGGTCAAATTCTGTGTCATGATCACTCCTAATTGTTACCACATCTAAACCCTTTTCATTTTGCACTTGTCTGAGGAACCTAGTTAGCAGACTACAAGTTTCACTTTTCTCGTGCTGGAAGATCACCCAAGTGTATCTAGAGTAATCATTTATAATTACCGGTGTATATTTCTTCCTGCTTAAGCTCTCTATATCTACTGGTCCAAATAGATCCATGTGTAGTAGTTCAAGAACTCTTGTGGTTTTTTGTTTGGTTAATGGATTTGAAACTTGCTCTAGTCTGCTTTTCTTCTTGACAAGGCCTGCATAATTTATCCTTTTTGAACTTAAATTGAGGAAGACCTCTTACTAAGTTACCTGAGGATAATTTTGCCATTGTTTTAAAGTTTAGATGTGCTAATCTCTTATGTCATAGCCAATTTGTGTCATCTGCATCCTTAGTGTAAAAGCATGTGACTTATGCAGACTGCGATAAGTTGAAGTCTACTGCATAGATGTTTCCTGCTCTATGACCTATCAGTTTGATTTCTTTGGACTCTTTATCTATGATGCTACAAGTGTCATTAGTAAAGGCCACTTCGTAGTTCTTATCACACAGTTGACTAATAGAAAGTAAATTATGTTCAAGCCCTTTAACATAAGCAACATTCCTAAACCAAGGATTCCATAACCTTTAGTTTTACCTGCTTTGTCGCCACCAAACATGACCAGGGGACCTTCTTCTTTTCTGTAATCTTGCAATATTCTCTTATTCCCGGTCATGTGCCCTGAGCAACCGCTATCCAGATACCATGCTTGATCATGTAGTACCTGCAATTACATATGCAGCATTTGTACATGGTACCCATGAACATGGGTCCTCATTTGTTAGTCTTAGGTGTCCACACTCGAATAGGTTCCTTGTGTGGTACCCAACACGAAGAGGCTTTGTGGCCGGGCTTGCCCTAATTGTAGTAGTAGACCTTTGGTATAACCTTGGGTCGTCTTCTTGGATGTTGCCATCCACTCTACTGCATACTGCACATGCAGCAGTATTGTCTATATGGTCTCTTTGGCACGTGAAGAGAACTTCTATTCCATACAGTGTAATTTGGTACAAACTGAGATTTTCTAATTCTCTTGTCATTTCGATAATGAGTTATATACTCATTTTTCTTAACAGTACTCCATACTATTCCATAGGAGATTTTTTAACTTCTGTCACTGCACTATCAGAAGTCTGTGGTTTCAAGGGCTGATTAACAAGGATTTTTGTCTTGTTCTGACCCTTTTCAGCAAAGGAATTCGAGTTCCTCTTTTGCATAGTCTTTGTAGAAGGTTCAACCTTCAGAGATTGTGTAGTAGAGACCTTACTGGTCTATATCTTGGTTGCAGACGTCTCACCCTTCTACAAGACTCTGTTAGAGACATTCTTTGTCTCTTGAATGTTGGCTTCAGACGAGTCGGTTACATCTAGGTGAGCCTGTTCACTTAGCCACCTCTTGTACCCAAGCCCAGACCTATCCCATGGGCATTGTCCTGTGATCAATGCTTTTTGCGGATCCAGTGACTTACCATTCCACGTATCTACTTGGGCTTGGAACTCAACATTTTTCTTGGTGAGTGTTCACCATTTTAGAGAGAATTTTGACTTTCTCTTCTGATTCACTGAGCTTGTTGTTTATCATAGTTAACTGACTTTTTAGGTTATTAATTTCTTGATAGGCAAGATTGTAATTCTCCTTGAGATTTATAATCAACTCAATGTTTTCTTTATTCTCTCTTGAGAAAGCAATAAAGCTTTCAGAGGTCTCTTAAAGAGTCTCTTTTAGTTCCTCATTTGAGGCATCAGAGTCGGAGAAGTCAAATTCCTTTTTGTCGTCGTCAGGCCTGGCCATGAGACACAGTTGAGCATTCGAGATGGTTTCTTCTTCTTCTTAGTTTGTGTCACTCTAAGTCTTCTCCTTCTTATTGAAGACTCCTTTTGGGTCCTTCTTCTTCTTATGTGCAGACGACTCCTATGGCGGTCGTTTGCACTGTGCAGCAAAGTTTTCTGTTTTGCCACAGTTGTAGCAGACATCTCTATCTGCTTCTTTAGTTTTGTTGGCATTTAGTTTTTTTCATATGCTTCTTCTTGAAGAGCTTTCTGAATTTCCTTCCCATGAGTGCTAGCTCTTCAGTCATGCTTTTGTCGCTCGTAGACGAGGTGCTGTAACTCTCCGCGTCTGCCATAGTCTTCAGGATCCTCTCCTGAGCTTTGAATGCTAGTGTCTTTTTCCTGGCTTCATCTATCTGTCTCTTCTGCTCTACCGCTAGATCGTAGGTGTACAGAATGTCATAGAGTTATGCCAATGACCTTTTGTCAAAATCTCTCGACTCTCTAATGGTGGTTGTCTTCGTCCCCAGGCCTCCCCGAGAGATCTCATGTCAAACCTCCTTGTTGCCGAAGGTTTTTCCTAAAGTTTTGAGATTATTGATGAGAACATTAAACCTTTCATTGAAGCTTGTAAGGTTCTCATCTGCTCTCATCTAAACCCAGTCGTATTGCTGCATGAGGACATCTTTCTTATTTTCACGAATCTCGTTTGTGCCCTCATTTCTCAGCAGTAGTGCTTCTCATGCTTCCTTCGTCGTGTTGGTGCGGACCATAATTTCGAACATGTCATCGTCCAGAGCCTTGTATATCTGGTTCTTGGCTCTTCTGTCTACCAATACTAGATCCTAGTCATCTCTTGTCCATAGAGACTTAGGCTTGTCAACTTCTTTGGTGACATCCATTGGATCTGGCATTTTTGGATCATAAGGTCTATCTGTAATAATGTCATACATTCTTTCATCGATGGAATCCAGATGAGCCAGCATTTTAAGTTTTCAATGGTTGAATTTGTCGAAGGAGCAGGAAGGTGGCACTCCACTATTTGGACATTTTGGTAGTTTTGGAGGAGCCATGATTTAATCTTCACAAGAATAAACTGTTAGTAACTTCTTTGCGGACTGATATATAAAGCTTTGACCTTTTCTTTCCAATAACTGTTAAGTCTGAAAGGATCGACTCTGATACCAATTGAAAGTCTCAGAAATAACCTAGAGGGTGGGTGAATAGATTATCTTAGAAATTTACCAGACAGTATAGTAAAGGTATGAGCTAGTCTGCATTATCAGAGTCTGCTGCACTATTGCGAAAGTTCTGCAGTTGAGACTTTAGCTTTGTAAAGCTTGCCTCTTTGGACTTAAAGTTCTTTACTAACAGTTCTAGAAATGATAATCAGTGCGGAAAAGTAAATGACACAGGATTTTTATACTGGTTCAGACATCTGCTACCAACAAGTAACAGAAGCTTAGTCCAGTCTTCCCTTGGTCATGACCAGTGTAGTCAAGCCAAGAGAATGGTCACTAGTTCTTGTTTCTGGTTTACAAGATTGTCCCTTTACAACAAGATCTTACTTGCTTAAGAATGAAGAACCTAGATCTTAAAGTACTCTGCTGCAGTTGTTGTTTTTCTCTTGCAGGCAAGTGAACCTTCTTCACAGATCCTAAATCTACAATTTAGCTCACGCACAGTGAGTTTTCAAGGCTTTTCTTCTTTTGAAGACTCATAAATGATGTTCAATCTTTTTCAGACTCGTCAACCTTGTTCTCTGTGTTGTGAGTCCCCTTTTATAGGCTCAAGGAACCAGAATCCATGATTGTACTATCTGATAGTAACAGCTTTGTCCTCTACTGTAGTAGACTGACTTGGCTTCACTTTTTCTGATCCAACACACATCACCTTTGCCTCAGCTTCTCGTTTTTTACCCCTTCCTTGTTCCTTTCCATTCCAGCACCAATCATACTGCTTTCATCCTCATGCATCAGGTCTACTGCATGCTTCTGCTGCACAATCTCTACTGCAGTCCTCTGCTGCAACCTCTGTTGTCAGCCTCTGCTGCACCTTCGGGTGCATGAGCTATGCTGCACAGTCTTCATATCCAGCCTTTCTGCAACTTCACTTGCACCAAGTACTGCAGGCAATTTAATGCAACTCAGCTCCCACTCAACAGTTTCCAGACCTCATCTGTGCAGCCTGCTAGTATAGCCTCGTCTGCACCCAGCACTGCACTCAGTCTTTTGTATTTCAGCTTGCATACTAGCACTGCGGTATGGCTCACTTCACTTTGCTGCTGGAACTAGCCTTTAATACTGAAAGAGTCCTAGATCATGAGAACACTGGGACCTTTTGCTGTTGCATGTGATTGATCTTTGACATGTAAATTTTAGTCCCTCTAGTAGTCTGCACCCCACAGATTGTCCGCACTCTACTGCACTTCTGTGCCCTGCTGCTCTACTGCACCCAGCTGCACTCTACTGCATTTCCGACCCTAGTCTGCAACTACTTAGCCGACTATTACATCCTAAGCATCTAATACATACATAATATCTTCCTACGTTTTGTTCATCAATTTCTATACAAGTGCAAGGATTGCACATTCCTAACACGGTTTAAGAGTAAATTTGAGAGGGGTTTGTGAGAGTGGAACATTTACGAGGTTATTGAATGACTCGGAGTAAAAAACGGAGAGAAAATTTTTATATAAGATGTTGTTTGAATTTGCTGTCACTAAGGATGAGGAGAGAGCGAAGGATTTTGTAAGAGTTTTCGGGTTGTAAGTGTGTAATTGTAACTTATTTCCGAAGTCTAGTAGATACATGCATAGGTCGCTCTTTACCTATGTTGATGATATCGATCGCCTCTGGGAATTCGCTTGGGGGTCTGCTATTTACGATTACTTGATTGAGTGCATACCAAAGTTCCAAACAATGGAAAAGAAGTTGCCAAAGAGAGGGAAAAAAGAGGGACCTGTTGTGAAGTCTTCCTATCTTGATGGATGCGTGTTTGCTCTTTTGGTAAGTGTTCCACTTCTGTCTCGTCTTCATATCATCCAACTTTCATTTTATGCTTATGCTATCTACTAATAAAATGCTTATGTTTAACTTGTTGTTAGGTTTGGGCTTACGAAGACTTAGAGGGTACAATGTTAAACCCGTCTAAGCTTGTAAGGTTACCACGGATGTTCCGATGGGAGGACAAAAAAGCTCTATCCAGTCGTGAGGCCACACTCCACATTCGTGCCAATGTAAAGAGTCCCAAATTGTGCATTTTGTGGCATCAAATGATGAGAAAGCATTGCTATTGAGCCATGAAATTTCAAACGATCGTGAAAAGGTTTGTTTATTGTAATATATGATTATGTGTTTGTTAAACTTAATAGTCTTAAACTTTTTCTTGGTATACTACATTCTGTTTAAGGATAATTTTTTTTTTTATAGGCCACTAGATTGACAGCGTGTTTAGATATATTGGAGAAGGACTTCACCAAGGTGCCAAAGGGCAAAAGTTAGATGAAGACAAAGAAAAAAGAAGGAAGGTAAAGGATGCAAAGGGGGATGACCAGACGAAGACAAAGATAAAGAAAACGAAACGAAATTTGTTTGATTCGTTTGAAATGAAGGATGAGAGGGAAGACGATTCGGATTACCAAGGATTAAAAGATGATTGTTGGAGAGATGGGGTGAGGGTATGGGATGATCCCGACTCCATTGTTCGGGAAATTAAGTGTTCACAAAATTAATGAAATGAGTCTTGAAGAAGATTACGTTGGTGAGATGAAGGAAAAGGATAAAGATGGAGATGAAATGAAGCTACCTGTGAATAAGGCTGAGGTTGAGAGTAAAAGAGACGATATTGTTGAGGCTGAGGTTGAGAAGGATATGGATGGGAGTGATAGAGACGATGTTGTTGACAACCCTGCCATGACACTCTTCGTACCTCCTACTTCAGCGATAGAGGGCATTGGGGACAATGAGGAAGATGAGGGAATTGATGAGAAAGATAAGAAGAATGAGGAGAATGAGGAGAATGAAGATGAAGACAGTGATGCTATGGCCAACAAAGGTGAGGACAACGATGATGAGAGAATAGTCGACGTTATGAAGAAACGAACAAAGAAAGGTCACAAGAAGAGAAAATCTTTCAATCGGGTCACACTGTCGAAGCAATTGAACAAACTAAAGGTTGAGGAGATGGTTTGTAGCGAACTTCTTCTGAAAGATCGAAATGATCGATTCTTGTTGTAACTCGACTATAGCTTGAAACTAGTTCCTATTTCTTTCTACTGACCTACTGACCCGAAAATTTATTTTTCTATTGCCGTAGTTTGATCACAAGATGGTGGACTCGAATTAAAGGGATCTGCAATCCTACGCTTGTTGCATAACCAGGCTCTTTGTGAAAATGTCATCAATTTCTATTTGATGACATTGTGTGAAGGAGGTGATTTCTCCTTTTGGTGTATGGAGCTTGTGGTATGTGTCGTACTATAATACACTTTGTTTTGAATTCACTCCTCCGTATTAATGTAGGCTGTCTATATCTCTTTTTTTTTTTTTTTCCTAACAGGGTCATATGACAAATGTCATGACTGACCCAAGGAGGACACCTAAAACAAATAATTTTGCCGTCTTTGTAGCTGGACTAAAGGGTAGTTATAAGGTGTGGATGGAACGACTCGACAAGGCCAAGTTCTTATCTTCTAAATATATATTGTACCCACTATGCAACGAGACAAGGTGGCATTGGTCTTTGTTAGTTGTGGATGTCAATGCTAAGACAATTAAGCACTACAACTCTATGTGGAAAAAACCTGAACGCACAGCCGAATCTGGGGTGAGTAGCTTTCAAGCTATTTTGATTATAGATTTCTATTGATTTTTACTAACAATCGCTTTGTATTTGACAGGAAAACTTCATTATAAACTACATTAATGTGGTTTATGAGATTGACTTCAGAAAAGTTAAGCTCCAACGTGTGAAGGATTGTCGTCAACAAAAAGACGGTGTAGATTGTGGTGTTTTTTTGTGTATGTGGGCTGAATGCTTTGTGAAGCATATCTGGCCACGTTCTGGAACGGTTGATATGGGGTTGAAGCGAGAAAAAATCGCATTGTCCTCGTTGCAGGACACCCGTTGTGTTTGGGGTGCGAAATCGGAGGAGCGATTTGCCTCAATTTGCCTGACTTGTAGAACTTTTTATGTGACCTAAGACAAACCAAATTTTACAGTATATATCAATATTGTCGATGTAATTTACAAGTGGTATTGAAACTTGTTCTGAATGTATGACGAAGATCTATTTTATACTGCATTTGCATATCAATGTTGGGGTCCATATGAATTTCATATTGTATTTGGACTTACCCGTACTACATTCTTCTTTCTTATACTGTATTTTAGTTATTTGAATCTATGAAATAGTCAAGGTATACTGCAAGTAGTTCATCATATGTATTATGTAGTTCATATCTTTGTCTAAAGATCATAGTTTATTCATATTGGAACTAAGAAATATCCAAAGTATTACTATACAGTTCATATCAATATAATAAGTAATTCATATCAACATACCAAATAGTTTGGATCAACATACTAAGTAGTCTTCACTCTTGTAATACCTAGAGGTATACTAAGTCCTATGTAGTTTGGATCAACATAACAAGTAGTTTGGATCAATATGATATGTACTATGTAGTTTTTCTTATAGTACGATGTATCAATATATGTAATATCTAGAGGTATACTAAGTCCTATGTTCTTGTAATACTCCATGATGTATCAGCATACTATGTCCTGACGTATTAACATACCAAGCAGTTCATATCAACATACTAAGTAGTCCATATCAACATGTGTAATACTAAGATCTGTCAACATATCAAATACTAAGATGTATGAACAATTGTTCTCCTCTCCTTATACTAAGTAGGTTCAACATATGTAATACCAAGAGGTATGAAGTCCTTTGTTCTTGTAATATTCCATGATATATCAACATATGTAATACCTAGAGGTATACTAAGTTCTATGTTCTTGTAATATTCCATGATGTATCAACATATGTAAAGAGACGAAGATGTATCAATATATTTTCTGCAATACTATTAATGTATACTGTAATAGTTTTACCATAAGACCTAATTATTAAAACCTATACTACAACACTCTTAGTGTATTCCTTACTACTCTTTACTTTTAGAATAAAATTTATTTTGTACACAGTAATATTTTGTGTTTGTACTGCATAAGTTTTTTTTTAAATATTGCACTTTTTTGTTTATACTTCATAATTTAGTTTTTATACTGCATAAATTTTTTTATACTGTAACTGTTTTAGTGTATTCTGCAACAGACCTAATGTATTTTTTCAATATTCTTTATTTTACTATAGATCTTTATCTGTGTACTGCAATATTATTCCTTCATACTAAATAAAATTTTATTTATACTGTAACATTCTTAGTGTGGTCTTTAATACTCTTTATCTATACAACAACATCATTTTCATATACTCCAACCCTTTGTTTGATCATGAAACATCCTTTCTGTATACTGCAACATGATTTGTCTTTACTATAATACTTTTTTCGTTTACTGCAATTTGAATATTACAATTCATGATTTCATATGTATGTATTGTTTGAGCTGTAATGTTCACTGCTGACTATTCCAACCTTTTATATTTTTTATTGTCCTGTATATTATAATGTTAATAAAGAAAAGTTGCAACCTAGGACCAAAAAGTCCATCTTTTTTGGATATCAACCAAGTGTGAAGGGATACAGATTGTACTCTATTGATCCATCATCACATGGGATCATCATCATCAGCAGAGATGTCATATTTGACGAGGAGTCAATGTTAGCCAAGAAAACTGAGCAGTAAGGGAGCATTCAGCAACAGGTGGAGCAGACATGAGCAGTCGAGAGATCGACATTTGAGATGGAGCATCAGGATGGGGAATCCTCAGATTCCACAATTTCCACTGATGTTTTGCAACCAGTTCAGCAAGCAGAAGATCCAGGAGTGGAGCCACTAGTACCAGATCCAGTCCAGGTGGGATCCACTCTACAACAGTATCAACTTAGCCGTGACAGGGAACGACAAGAGATCAGACCCCCAGTTCGATATGGCCATTCAGATTTGGTGGCATATGCAAATATAGTTAGCGAGGCAATTGAGAATGAGCCTTTGTCATTCAAGAAGGTCGTCGCTAACTCGGAATGTGCCCAGTGGACTGCAGCTATGGAAGAGGAACTAGAGTCTCTTCACAAGAACAACACTTGTACTCTAGTTCACTTGTCGAAAGAAAAGTGCGCCGTAGGGTGCAAATGGTTGTTCAAAAAGAAGGAAGCAAACGATGGTGGCGATATGAGATTCAGGACCAGATTGGTGGCTAAGGGTTTCACTCAGAGGAAAGGTATTGACTATACTAAAGTTTTTTCTCCTATAGTCAGACATACTTCCATTCAAGTTCTTCTAACTTTGGTTATTAAGTTCGATCTTGAACTTAGCAAATGGATGTGAAGACGACATTCTTACACGGTGAGTTAGAAGAGGAGATCTATATGCGCTAGTCGGAGGGTTTTTCATTGTCAGGAATGGAAGATTGAGTCTATCTTCTGAAGAAATCATTGTACGGATAGAAACAATCGTCCCGACAGTGGTATCACAGGTTTGACACCTTTATGACAAGCATTAGATACACACGGAGCCCGTACGATCAGTGTGTGTATCATTAGCAATAACCTGATGGGAGTCAAGTATATCTTTTCCTTTATGTGGACGATATGTTGATCGTTGGTAGAGGCAGAGGGATGATTAACAAGTTGAAGGCATAACTCAGTAGCGAATTTGATATGAAGGATCTCGACCCAACAAAGAAGATCTTGGGCATGGAGATAGAGCGGGATAGGAAGCATGGGGTCTTATCTTTGAGTCAGAAAAAGTATATTGAGAAGATTCTAGATCGATTTGGCATAAAAGATGCCCAAGTCAGTTTCTACTCCCTTAGTAGAGCACTTTAAGCTATCTTTAGAGCTCTCACCAAAGACTGAGGATGAAGTGAGGAGCATGGCCTCAATGCCTTATACGAGTTCAATTGGTTCCTTGATGTATGCTATGATATGCACTCGACCCGATTTGTCACAGGTAGTGTCAGTTATGAGTCATTATATGAGCAGACCTGGTAGAGTCGCTGATAGACTGTGAAATGGATCCTTATATATCTTAAGGGTTCATCGGGATTAAGCCTCGTCTATGATGCAAGGCGAGGTGAAGACAACGACAATGTTGAGGGGTTCTCAGATTCAGACTATGCTGGAGATCTGGATCGTCGGAGGTCACTTACACGATATGTATTCTTTTACTGCATTGGGCCAATTTCTTGGAAGATAACTTTACAGGATACTGTAACTTTGTGCACTACAGAGGCTGAGTTCATGGCTGTTACATCAGCTGTGAAGGAAGCTATTTGGTTGAGGAACTTGACTTCAGACTTGGGTTTGAAGCAAGATAGCACAGCAGTTCATTGTGATAACTCTTCAGCCATTCATTTAACTCGTGATCAGATGCATCTGGAAAAAACTAAGCATATTGATATCCGATATTATTTTGTACAGGACGTTAAGGATGTCAAGGTGATCAAGATCGTTACTGTCGAGAATCCAGTAGATATGTTGACGAAATCAGTTCTTGTGTCAAAGTTTCGTTATTGCCTGAAACTCTTAGGAGTAGAGGATGACTAGGCCTTTCTAAGGCTTAGGTGGAGGTTGTTCGACGACAGTGAATATCCTAATGTGATATTCGATGAAGAGGATTTGTGACAAGATAGAGATTTGTTGAATTGTCAGCAAATCCTCCAAAAATCTTGTTTTGATGGATGATGATGAAGCTTTGTTGACAAAGTTGCACAAGAGCCAAAACTTGTCGATTCCTCATGAAATGGATTGATACATATATCTTGGCATATTCGATTGAGCCAAGACAAGTTGGACAAGCTTTTTAGTGCATAAAAGACGGAAGCCTATGAGAGGCTGGGTGTGTGTTTTCGAGAGAAGTTAGAAAAGCTTCACTGCCATTTTAGAGCAATAATATACTTTGTTTGAGAGTATACACATTTTGCGAGTAATTTGAGTGATTTGTAATAGAGAAAATAGGGTCTATGTCTTTTGTAGAAGGTGATCTCAGCATCGGGTGCAGCTCATTGTTGGCGAAATGTAACATACAAGAGATGATCAAAATGATTGAAGCTTTAACATCAAAACATGATGAGAAACAGAGCGAGATGACTTGTCTGACAATAGTTTGAAATCACTGCAGCTCAAATCTCTACAGTATGTCATTAGTCACATCGTAGATCACATAAATCCTTACTACTTTGACGTATTGCTACAAATATGACACCAACTTTACGAAAGCATTACTTTGACCGTTTTTGTTTTGTTTTTTTTATTTTTTGCCTTCTTCGTCAGTGAGCTCATGTTTAGTCCGCGGTTGAAGATACTCCCTCTGCCACACATAAATTATAACCAATTGATCCTACATGATAATTTATGTATATATTGAATTGATAAGAAATGATCAAATTATACTTATAAATGTGTGAGAGGAAAAAAAAGAGAGAAAATGATGGTGGGGTGGTAGTTGATGTGATATAAAATATGGATTATTTTATATTTTTATAAAAAAAATATTATTAAATAAAAAAAGATTATAATTTATTTAAAACGATTGAATTTAACGATTGCAATTTACGTGGAACAGAAGGAGTATATCACAAGTCACCAGATCTTGTCGATCACATAGGTCCTTTCTAGTTTGTTGTTGTAATGCTGGCACCTACTTTACCAAAGCGGTAGATTGACTAGACCGGATTGGTTTTTGTTTCTTCGACAGCGAGCTCAAGTTTAGTCCACCGCTGTTGATATGTGATCAGAAACAAAGCTCCGGCTTGACAGCCCAATCCGCAAATCAAGCCAATCCAAAGTCCCTGCAAGAATTGACACTTACAAATTCACAATAATGTGAAAGCCTCAAAAGCTTGAGTTGAATGGCTGGAACCAGACGAGACGCATTTGAGTTCCTCACCTTGGCATACAACTTAAACTTGAATCCAAGCAAGCACGCGATAGGCATACCAATCAAATAAAAAGTTGCCAGGTTCGTGTACATGGCCAAATGCTGCAATCCACATCCCCTGCACACCCCTGTGAAACCAATGTGATAGAAGTAACATCAAAATTTGCTCAACCACTTGAAGATATTAAGCAGCCCAGAAAAAGCAAGGGGAAACAGTGCAAGGTGAATCCAAGTAGTAGAAAATCTTTGCAAACCTGATAGGACACCTTGGATTGCGTCGAAGAATATAGAAACCGCTAACAGCAGAGTCATAGATGCAAACTCGCTAATGATCTTGGGGCTATCACTGAAGAAACTTGCCCACAAATTATGACCAAAACTAAGGGCAGCAATGACGAGAATGGCTAGAAGTACAGAAAGCTTAATGGTAACGCCCATAGCGTGCTTAGCTTGCTCGGGATTCCCGGCTCCAAGCTCGTTTGATACCCTCGTGCTGCAACAACATTCCCAAACTCTAACTGTTAAGATAAAAGTCACATTCATATGCCCTGTTACCACGAACTTGAGCTTTTGAGTTTTGATACATTGTATTTCTTTCAGCTTAGATCTCAGAGATCAACGCAGCATTGGAAAGCCGGATAAGATTCATAAAGTGTCAGTGCACTCTAACCTTGCTGCAGCACTTAAGCCGTAAGCGAACATGAACGCGATGGCTTCCGTGTTGACACTAGAAGAAATATCAAAGAAATTAGTTCATATAATACCCGGATTAGTGCAGGTCAAGAAGAATTGAATGATCATGCACCACATTGCGATAAGGGAAGTGGTCGTTTCTGAGTCTGGCATCAGTCCAGCTAACAGAACAAGGATCTCGAAGGCCCAATCCTCCAAACTGAAAACAAAATCAGCTAACACCAGGAAAACATATTAAGATACAAATGGTGCTCATCACCCTTTCACCACTAGTTTTTGCTTTTGCAAACTGGCTTCTTCACTATGATATTGATATAATAGACTAGAATTTACTGGCTTTAATGTTCCTGCTAAGCTTACTAAGCAAATTCGTAAACCCATCCTACAGGTCATTCGTGGGACAAATTAAGATCTAGGTAACATTCACTGACCTATTACCATAACCTCGAACTTTTCATACAGTGGATTCTCCAGCAAACATAATACAGGAAACTAGGTGCATAGAAAAGAGGTATAACAGTTTAGTTAGTTCTTCTAGAGGCATCAACAACGCCGATGGTTACAGCTAGGAGTATGATGATTGATGAGTAAAGCGGTCTGATAGATGACTTACCAGACCATAGCAGCGGAAGGCAGAGCCAACTTCAAACTAGAAAAAACATACTTGAACGATTCCATAGTCAGCCCGGCCCAAGTTTGCTCAAACTTCTTAGCCGTGCTCACATGGCCAGCCAACATTAGCACCGATATCCATAAGGTGATCGAGGCGGCCAATGGGGCACCCTTGTACCCGAGCCCCGTGAGGTGAACCAACACATATGTTACGGCAATGTGAAGAATGAGAGGAAGCAGGGAGCATACGACAAGGGGCAGGACAACTGATTGTGTCTGAAGGAACCTCAAGATGTTCTGGAGTAGCCCGTATGCAAAGATTCCGGGTATGAGGTACTTCATATACAGTGCTGTTGCCTTCGAGATCTCATAGTTTTGATGTAAAAGGGTGAGAATCGGCTCTGTATACCACCAGACAACGGTTACAAGAACGGAGAAGAAGATCGATATGATGCTGGCAGATTGCAGATAAATCCCTAACATTTTGTACAGTTTTGCGCCAAAACCTTGCCCGCATAGTGTCTCAAGCGCACCACTGAGCCCAACCTAAGGAAGAAATTTCAGAAAATTTGGAAGTTAAAAGACAGTATGAGAAATTCAACTCTTACCCGTTCGTTTGATTTTTTTAATGAACCGATATGCTCAATATGGGCCCAACAGCTCAAGCTGATACAAGCGTTAAGATGATTCACAACAACTAATGCAGCCAGCATAACAATTCGTATTTCATAGGTCTCCTTCAATCAGTACGAGGACTTGCCTTAACACCTTTAATTTCTAACATAGTGGCATTGACCAAATTATCTATAGTACCTCAAAAAAGTAATCATCTCACCCACAATGACTGGTTCCATGCTAAGTTTAGCTGGAAAGATCAGCTGAGCCTGGCGACATGCACACTACTTATAGTTATAACGTTAACATCTATGCCTCAACCAAATCCTTGGAGTAGATTGTTGGGGATAAAGCTAAAATAGGCTGAAAACCAATTAACAAAACTCTCACACTTTCTTATTATCTCAATGAAAAGAAGCAAGACCTATAATATAGGCTCACATACAAAGGGGGGCATAACCAAATAACTCTAATCGTATAACAAATCTAATCCTAAAAAATAGGAATTAGTTGCAATAATATTTGAAGCATGACTCAACACTCCCCCTTGCTTCAAAATTACAGACTCCAAATCTCTTCCAGAGATGATCATGCTTGGTATAGGGAAGTGCTTTGGTGAGCACATCAACAACCTGCTCTCTTATACTGCAGAACTTCAACGCAACATCTCCCCTTTGCTGTAAGGCTACGAATGAAATGATAACGGTCGTCGATGTGTTTTGTTATACTATGAAAAGCAGGGTTCTTCGTCATAGCGATAGTTGCTTTATTATCACAGAAGATATCCGTTGGACCCTCTTGTTCATGGAGTATATCAGCAAGCGATCTCCTCAACCATAAGGCTTGACAACTTGCTGAAGTTACAGCAATATATTTAACTTTCAATGATGATAATGCCACAAAATCCTGCTTCTTCGCACTCCAAGAAATTACACCTGATCCTGAGCTGAACATATTACCGGATTTACTCTTTCTGTTATCAATACAACCAGCCCAGTCACTGTCACAATAGCCGAATAATCTGAATTTTGATTCTTTGGCATACCATATCCCAAACTCAATCGTCCCAGCAATGTAGCGTAGCACCCTCTTAGCTGCACCAAGATGTTGTTTGGTCAGGTTATGCATGTACCAAGACAACATACTCACAGAAACATTATATTAGGACGAGTATGTGTCAAATAATTTAACCCACCAATTAAGATTCTGTAAAAGCTCGGATTTGTCGCACTTGTGCCATCCTCAAATTGCAACTTCTCATTTGCATTCATAGGTGTAGGATTGCGCAATCCAAATCTGAGCAAGAGATCTCTAGCATATTTTCTTTGGTGTAGGAAAATTCCATCTTCAACCTGCTTCACTTCAAGACCAAGAAAATATCTCAACATTCCCCAATCTGACATTTCAAACTCCTTTATCATGCATGATTTAAATTCAGCAACCAAAGTTTCAGAGGATCCCATGTAGATCATGTCATCGACATATATACAAAAGAGTAAGAAATCATCATTCTCATGCTTCTCTATATATAGTGTGGGCTCATTTTCACTCCTTATGAACCTGTTTTGCAAGAAGTATGAGTTGATCCTCTTATAGCATGCGTGCGGTGCTTGCTTCAACCTGTAAAGAGCCTTTTTGAGCTTATAGACTTTGTTCTCATTTCCGTGAACAACAAAGCCTTCCGATTGAACATTATATACTTCCTCTTCTAACTCCCCATTCAAAAAAAAAAAAAACACAAATTTCACATCAAATTGATAAACCAACAAATTCAGTTTTACAGCAAGAGATAAAAGAGTTCTCACAGTTTCAAAGCGTGTCATAGGCGAGAACGTCTCATCAAAGTCAATACCTTAATGTTGTGCATACCCCTTCGTCACAAGTCTCGCTTTATACTTTTGTATACTTCCATCAGCATGGTACTTGAGCTTGTACACCCACTTGAGACCAATAGGTGTCTTGCCCTCTGGTAAATCTACCAATTCCCATGTTCTGTTAAGCTTGATCGCTGTTATTTTTTCAATCATTGCAACCCACCATTCTTCCTTTCCTGCAGCTTCATCAAAGAAAGTAGGCTCTGCTGCACACAAAGCAAACGAACAAGATTCATAAATTTCTTGCAGAGATCTGAATTTTTTTCGGCGGTGTTTCACTTGATGATTGTGACGAGGCTGAACTCAATGGAGATGAGCTGGAGCTGTTGGATGAGCCCTTGCTTGTTGGAGAAGAGCTGGCTGAGTTGACGGATGATGAATTTGTTGAAGAAGAACTACTTGAGTTAGCATTTGTCATTTCAGCTTTAGGTTCAGGAGGTGAGGCTTCATAATGGTTATGAACAGTGATTTTGGTGTCAACCATCTCTGAACTGAAGTCCCAACATGCTTCTTCATTGAACACAACATTCCTGTTTATCAAAACTTTACCACTCATCGGATTATATAACCTATAAGCTTTGGATTGTGAGCTATACCCGACAAAAATACATTTTTCAAATTTATCATCAAACTTTTGTCGAGAATGAGAATTAACCAAAGCATAAGCTATATATCCAAAAATTCGTTAGTGGCTAACCTTCGGTTTGTTACCTCTCCACGCCTTATATGACATCTGATTGTACACCACCTTTGTAGGCGAGATATTCAACAGGTACATAGGTGTGGCGACAACTTCAGTCCAAAAGTGCTTTGGAATCCCTTTTGCTTTCATCATACTTGTGCCCATTTCAACAACAGTATGGTCCTTCCTCTCAGCTACACCGTTTTGTTCTAGTATATAAGGTGTTGTAAGCTCTTTGTAAATGTCATTCTCTTCGTAGAAAGTGTTGAATTTATTTGACATAAACTCGTCGCCTCTATCCGTTCATTTTTAATCTCACAGCTACTTTGCTTCTCTACAAGAGACTTGAACTTCTTGAAATTCGCAAATGTTTCTGATTTGAATTTCAAGAAATACACCTAACCCATGCGGCTATAGCCATCTATGAACAGTATAAAGTATCGACTTCCACCCAATGAATCAACAGATATGGGGCCGCATAGATCAATATGTACTAACTCAAGACATTCCGAAACTCTCCATGCCTTGCCTACTGGAAACCAGGCTTTGTGTTGCTTTCCATATACACATCCATCACAAAACTCTAGGGCATCAATTTTAGGCAAACCAACAACCATGTTCTTATTATCTAATAATTGTAGCCCTTTCACGTTCACATGACCATATCGCATATGCCACAGAGTAGCTTCTGTACTTCCTTTAGCCACCAATGCACTATCGTCACTGTCAACCGACACATCAAGCGGAAACATTCTGTTTCAAGTCATTTGGATCTCAACTATTCTTTTACCAGACTTCTTATCATAAATGCTATAGCGCCCATTATCAAAGAAAATACATATCCACCAACCATCAGTTGTCCAACACTCAACAAATTATGAGCTAGAAAAGGAACGTTTTGCGCATCATGGACAAGCTTTTACATTACCATGAGAAGTTTTGACAGCAACGATACCCTTACCTTCAACTTTAACTGACTTGTCATTTTCGAGCCTAACTCAAATTTTTGCGACTCATCAAGCTCCTTAAATAATGACCTTGAGCCCGCCATGTGATTGGAGCACCCACTGTTAATAAACCAAACATCATTTGCTACTACACTTACAGGAGAGTGAGTCAAGAACAAATTACTCTCCTCTTGCGGCTTCTCAATAAAGTTTGCATTATGTTGCTCATCTTTTTGTTTGGTCTAGCAATAAGCTTTCTTGTGCCCATATTTTTTACAATAGCGACATTGAATATTACTCTTATTTTGTCGCTGATCTTCGTATTGACCACGTCCTCTGCCTCGTCCATGACCTCGGCCACGAAAGCTGCCTCTTCCTCGTCCTCTGCCTCCTTATTTTCTGACCTTCCCTTAGAGGAAGACTCTCCCTTGGCTTGGAAAGCTTTCCCCTCAACCTTCTCTGATGATCTACTAAGCTTATCTTCAAGAGCTAACAAAGAACTCATCAATTCATCAAAGGAATAAGTAGATAAATCCTTTGATACCTCAATCGCAGTAACAACATGATCAAATTTTGAGGTTAAGCTCCTCAAAACCTTGCACACAACAATCTGACCAGTGATACTTTCACCATATGACTTCATGAGATTCACAATTCCAGACACCGTAGATAAGTAAGTTTGCACCGATCCCTTACCTGTCATGGACAATGTCTTGAAATCACGATGAAGAGTTTGCAATTTAACAGCAATCACCTTATTGTCGCCCAAGTATTCTTGTTTCAGAATCTCTCATGCCTCATGAGAAGTCGCAACTGCAAAAATTCGGGGAAATATATCATCATCCAGTGCAGATTGAATGAGAAACAACGTCTTTGCGTCTTTCTTGTGATTTTCTCGCAATCGCTCATCGGGTTCAACCGATACTGGATTGGGCTCTTCATACCCAATCTCCACCAAGTCCTATAGCTCTCGAGACTTGAACATCGTCTTCATCTTGAGACTCCAAAGATGATATTTTCCCCCTTTAAAACTGGAATTAGGGGCTGCGATAAGGGATTTGTGCCATTGTTTGTCATGTTTAAGTTTCCTCTCTCTCTCACGTTCTACTTTCTCAATTGAAGACCTAACCTACCAATTGTTCTGATACCAAAATTTATTGGGGATAAAGTTAAAAAAGGTTGAAAACAAATTAACAAAACTCTCACATTTTCTTATTATCTTAATGAAAAACAACAAGGCCTATAATATAGGCTCATATACAATGGGAAAATAATGATAAACTCAACAGCTAAACACGGAATATAACCAAATAACTCTAACCATATAACAAATCTAATCCTAAAAAATAGGAACTAGTAGCAAAAATATTTGAAGCATTATTCAACATAGATATCACACTGAAGTAAACATGTTTACTGTATGCTAGAGTAACCCTGTAAAATCGTGTAGTAACATCGAAGATCATAAACAGAAGTGTGAACATGTTTTCTCTCTCAACCGGCAAATTTTCATTAAAACAATACCGCATTCTCCAGCAGTTTTACATCAAAACAATACTGCTCGTTTCCTCTATTCACCTATACATGAAAAAGGATTCAGTACATGGTACTTTTAGCTATTTTTTCAACCAGCTCAGCTACTATCCAGTTGTCTCCCCTAAACTGTCTTCGGTTCCTTTCATTCCAGATTTCGTACATCATTGCAGCCACTAGTCTTCTCCTACGCTTTGCACCATCGGTCCTTCCTTTCGTTACTTTCATCATCCATGGAAGCCACTTGTGCCACTCAAACTCCTTGCTATTAACCTGCATCAGTTTCCTCACACCTACCAACACCATTTTGAAACATCACATTCAAAGAATAAATGACTACAGGTTTCAATCCCATTCTCACAGAGCACACACACATCATCTGGGATCAAGCCCCTTTTGAGCAACCAGGACTTTGTACGCAGCTTGTTCTTCAAAATAAGCCACATGATAAACCCATGTCTTGGCCTAACCTCTTTGCTCCAAACATGCTTCCACCAAGGTACCTTTTGTTCTTGTTCATCAATCTCTGCATAATTACCAGAGGCAGAAAACTTATCATGTTGCCTAACCACATCAGCTGCTTTTGGATGTTTACAAAGTTCATCCCGCACTGATAGCATAGAATACCATACCCAAGAATCACTCTCCTTCTGGATTTCCCATCCTGCTTCAAGAATTTCAACTTTGTCACTATTCGAAACATGGCACATCCCCTTACAGACATACCCCATCTATGATGTACAAGTGACATAAAACTATCATGCTCTGCCCATAGGTTCAAAAACCTAAAAGAGTATTTACCCTGCATCCTTCCAGATGCATATTTAACAACTATAGGGCCATGGTTCGATATTTCTGCCTCTGGGAAAAAGGCTTCACTCATCTCAAATGACTGAAACCAGCAAGGATTAGCAATAGCCCTATCAAACTTTATTCGGAGCCCTGATTGGGGGGGGGGGGGGGGGGGGGGGGGGGGGGGGGGGGGGGGGGGGGGGGGGGGGGGGGGGGGGGGGGGGGGGGGGG
>JAOVYX010017385.1:0-22370 GCA_035668315.1 Drosera spatulata
GGCCGGCTAGGCTTCGGCCCCGGGCAGTGGCGACGACGGCGGGGCTCCAGTCCCGGGCAGCAGCTCTCGGCCTCGGCGATGGCGGCTTCGGCTGGAGGCGGCATCGGGCGAGCGGGGAAAGGCGGCGGCTTGGGCGGTGGTGGCTTGGCTGGGCTCCGAGCGAGGGCGGCGACGGGCAGCAGGGTTCGGGCCTGGGCAGGGTCAGACGGTGGCTGGCTTCGGTGGCAGGGTTCAGGGAAGTGTGGCTTGGGCCGGGCTCGGGTAGGCGGTGTCCGGGCGAGGCAGTGGGGTTCAGGGAGGAGGGGATCTCGGGGCAGGCGGTGTCCGGTGGAAGCGGCATCGGAGCGAGCGGGGAAGGGCAGCGGCTTGGGCGGCCCCTGTGGCGGCTGGCCCTGGTGGATTCCGACGAGGCGCGGCAGGAGACTCGAGACCGGCGTAGGGACGGCCGGATCCGATCGGGACGACGAGACAAAAATAGGACGGAAACAGAGACGAAATGAAGACGATACGCGAATACTTACCCTCTTTGGTTTCTCTCTGCTCTCGATTGGGTGTTCTGATTGGTGTGAAACCCTCGTGCCCACATTGTATATAAATCAGCAGGTTATTGAGATTTTTACGAAGGGATTAAAGGGATTGTATCTCGTAAAATAACTGCCTGATATCTTTCTTCCTTTTTTTTTTATTTACAGGATTTCCAGGATATTACAGTTTACCATCAACTATTGTTTACCTAAGTTGATGGGTGATAATCCTACGGCCGCTCGTTTATTAAGATGTATATGCTAACGTTGAATGTGGATCATTCACCATGTTTGATTACTTATCGGATGATGTAACATAATTAAAAAACGATTGGTGTAGCTAAGCGTATAAATCAAATGCAGAACACCGAACAACACCAAATGACAAGACGATTTCCCAGAGAATGGTGTCTATGATTATTCGCTTACCATGGCGGTTGCCATCAACCACTCCGTTGGCCAAATGAGATGAAATAAAATAAACAAGGAAAGTTCAAAGAGAAGATATTAATTGTCTAACCTCTTCCAAGTGCTCCTCTCTTGCAAACATTATTTCCCAGTGTGCCTTATTGTGCTTTCATTTACCAGACGCAAGTGAGAAATGAGAGAAACGGTTGCAGTTGAGCATTGCAAGCCACGCAGGAGCTCCTCTAAAACTACTCCATATGTCCAATGCCCCCCTTTTTCACCTGGCACAAATTATCGCAACATTTTGACCTGACACGCGTGTTGATGCAAAGTTTGACATGCATACAATTACGATCAAACGTATTTTTTTCTAAATTTATCGTTACGTATTTCAACATAATACATGTTGCGAGATAATCAAACATGATTTGATATAAAAATAAGACTTGTATTCATATATATAGAATAATACAAAATACGTATATGTTGTAATTATTATGAAATGGAGGGAGTATATGCTTTCGAAATCAACATATCACATAGTCAACAAGCCGTATTATATGAAACTTCTGTCCTTTGCATTATAAACACGGTCAAGTATAGAGCTCATCCTCAATCAAGAAAAATCAATCTCTTAAGTTTGGTCATTCTTCACAATCTCAAGACCCACAGTTAAGACCAGTCTAGGCGCCAGTTCATCAATCAAATCATTGTTTATTTCTGATTTAAATCCAAAACATGCCCACAGTTGACTGAAATCCTTCACCGACATATCCTTCACAAGGACAATCCCCTCAGTCAAGCAACAACAAATATGTACAAACTAGAAATGTTTGAAGGACTTCTTCGTACAGTAAAACAACACATAATCCCTAGTCACAGGCTAATTGTCATTTGAAAAAGGTTCCTTCAAACTGCTTCCATAAAAGAATAGACATTATAGATACTGGTGCATTCCAACCAAGTGCCGTGACGAAATCCATCAGGAGGGTGTGTCTGTGTCATACCACAGGCACAAGCACCTTGAAGATCACCTGCAAACACGATTCAAATCCCACCATTAATTGATTAAGACCATGTGACAACGCCCAAAACTATACTCCTCACAACAAGATATGCAAAGGACTCATGCCCAACCATATAAAGGCAACTTAATAATCCCTCGTAATTGTAAAATCATCCCAGGCTAGAAAATATGAGCCAGGATATAAAGGACAGGAACAAATCTTCAAGTCATCGAGGAAAAATCACATACCATCCTTCAAGACACAACATTTAAACACATCACCCCTCCTTAGATATTGGACTTCGCGGAAAAAGAGTGCTGTTTCAGTATCCGGAGCATTTCTGGGTTTGGCCTTAAAAGTTCACATGGAACCAAAGTTTGTTCACGCCAATGCAAGTGCTATCCACCTCCTCCGCAAGCTCATACGCTACACCCTGATTAAATTGAAATCTGAATGTCAAAAACTGGACAAATCAGATCCACCACCAAGGAGGAGAAGTGAAGGCACCTCCTAAAGTTAGTGATTCGTCTGGTCCAAACCGTAAAATATTTTTATAGCCGCTTATGACAAAATTAATAGTTATAATCCGCAATTGATTGTAATATCAAAAAGTCAGTTCACTAAAGAGATGCAGAGAGATAACTTGTTTGGTCAAATGGGGTTTCCCGCTCTCGGTTCTAAGAGAAGCCATTAGCAATAGCTAGGCAGCAAAGCACAGCCTAGACTAACATTACCCGCTATGAAAAATAGATTGGAGTCTCCACATGAGCAAGACACTTAAAGTTAAAGCTACAAAACTTCTTATGACCTGACTATTACCACAAAGGCATTATGTGATCATCTGGTGCCTAAATGCGACCTACACGACCAAATAAACTTCATATATGTAGTTAAACGAGTTGTGATAAGCGAAACGAACAATATGCATAATCAATCAATCAATCAATCAACAGGTGACAGTAGAGTTTGGAATGAGATATTGTTGTCTGTAATACCGTTTCTTCTCCCCCTCGCTCACCTTCCTCTTCCTAAGCGCACGTTTCAAATTCCCGCGCCATTTTGATTTCACTTTCATCCTCTTCGATCTCGGTGGAGGCACAGTGGTCGCCTTCTTTCCGCTGATTGCACAACACAGATCACCTTAATTAATTCATTGATCGATCAACCTCCAACAGATCACCTTAATTTATTGATTAATCAATCAAACTACAACAGATAAAACTACAACAGAAAACCTTAATCAATTCGTTAATCGATCAAAATTACAACAGAGTAACTTAATCAACTGATTAAATTATCAAACTACAACAGATAAACCCTAATTTGAAAGCTGACGAGAAAACGATGAAAATGAATTCGTTGTCGACTCCTTTCATCTCCGCCTTCGATTCGATCCGATTCGATTCGCAATCGCAGGTGATTATTTTTGGTATAATATCCGATTCAATTCGATTCCATTTAATGTGTTTGATATTATTTTTGTTTTTTGTTTTTTATTTTGTTTTATTTATTGATAAAATAAAATTTATTGATTTTTATTTTTTAAACGGATAAAATGAAAGTAAAAATCAGAAAATCAAGAAATGTTTTTCTATTTTTGTTTTTTATTTGATCTGATTACAATATTTCGAATTTCATTTATAAAAATCATTTTATTTTATAAATTAATTTTGATTTCTGTTATTGATTTTTTATTTCTCTTAGTTATATTGGTTTTCATAGTTTCGAATAGGAATACCAAACAATCCTTTCATTTTCCCATTCAAAACTCATATTCATCTTGTATTAGCAACGACATATTATATTCATGCAAAACTTAGAGACTTGTTATATAGAATTGTCAAACTGCATTATATAAGAGACATTGGTTAAACCTTTTATTATTGATTAAAATTTAATGGTCGAAAAAATCTTTTATCATTAATTAAAACTTTCGATGAAGTTAGGTTTTTGACAAAATAGAGTTGTGTGTGAAAATGAGAACATATGCAAACTATAACTTTGTACGAACGGTCATTTTGTTTCAATGATGGAAAATGAAAGTGTGCCAAACACGCGCGTTACAATTTACAATATTAAAGAGTGCGTGCATGAGGAATGCCATTAAGTGAGGCCAAGCAGCCATATGAGTAATTGCTTTGTGTTGATTTTAATGAACTTTTTGGAGCTGACCATTCAATGAATACAATCGTATTAAATGAAGCATAAAGATTCTTGCAGTGGCTTTAACGACTTGCTATTTGTATTTGTGTGTGTCCCAAAAAATCCACAGGTCCATAAATAAATCCATTCATCATGGCACAAAAAACAGTTACTACAAAGATATCGAAGCTAGAAATGTTTCAACAATGGACAGACAGACTACCAGTAAGTCCAGTCAAACAACACCACATCATCCTTGGTCTAGAACAGATTACAAAGACAGCAGCAACACTAACTGCCCTTCGAAAAAAATGCTTTCCCCTTTAGCATCGCTTCAGTATGAGGCAGCGGCCCAATAAGTTCGGCATACATGAGGGGCGGTTGACACCAAGTGAAGGGACGAAATCCAGCTGGAGGGTGAATCACACGACAGCCTATACACGAACCTCGACGATCACCTGCAGTCAGATTGCAATCCCACCATTCAATAACAGACACCCCATGACACCACTGCCCGAAACTATGCTCCATCCCGACATACAAACTCACACACCACCATGTAAAAGGCAACTTAATGATCCCAAATACTCAAAAAGTCTCATAAAATCATCCTAGGTTAGAAGATGCGAACCCCAAATGTAAAGAACATGGGCAAATCCTCTATTCATGGAGGACAAACATACAAGTGTTCAAGACACAACACTTGATGATATCACCTCCCTTAGGCTCTTGGACTTCACCGAAAAAGAGTACCTCGTCAGTATCAAGAGCATTTTTAGGCTTGGCTTTGAAGTTCACATGGATCCAACGGTCACTTTGTAACGATAACCTGAAATTCATCTTTTGCTTCTGCTTCTCCACAAGCTCATACTCTACACCCTGAATAAATGCCAGTGCAGAACACTACGAAATCAGCACCTAGTCTTTTGAAATGTGCAATTTGTTAAAAATATTCTACAGCACATGGCAGAACAGCATTGAGAGAGAGACAGGGGAGGGCTACAGAACGGACCCCCTGTGCCTCATTTTCCTCGTTGAAGTGCTTAAGTGCAATTCGTGCATACATTCCAGGCTCACCGAACTCTCTATTGTTACAAGTGGCCAACTGCAGTAACAAATAATAAAAAACATGACATGCAGAGAACGAACTCCAGACCACTGTTCAAAATCTCGACCGAGATCTCATTTTCGATATTCAAACGAGATGATATGAAGAATTTTTCTGATATGAAAAAAAACAAAGTCAATGTCGTCGATATCTCGGGTTTGACCTGATATATCGACCGATATCTAATACGGATATTATAACCCGATATAGATAAAAGATAATTTTATTGTTTATTTCAAATTTTGTTTCCTTTTAATATGGAATAATTTTGTTTTCGACTGATAACTATAGGACATCAGAGTCGAAACAAGATGGAGAAAACAACATGAATGAAGATCGATAAAGCCTAATTAATGCTCATTGCTATTGTTTTTTTGTTGTGTTTTTTTAAATCTCAAACTCGGATTACGAAATGTTACTTGACTTTTTTATGCAACGGAGAGAGCCGAATTTTATGACTATTGTATTTTTGTATTTTTTTTGTCTTATTTAACCAATTATAAATTTTTCAGTAAGTGAAAACAATACGGAAACAATACCCGCATCTATTTTCCAGTAAGCCATCACTTGTCCTTATTGAAATTAGTTTCGGGGACGAAACTTCTTAGAAGTTGGGGGTGATGTAATAACCGAGAATTTTGAGAATTTTGAAACGAATATATAACGTTACGATTTTAAAATAATCGTGCTTAAAGGTTATATATTTAAATCCGAGAAAATATTTGATGATTAAATCAAATATAACGACGGAATATTTGGGATGATTAGTTGAACGCGCCAATAAACATTACGGACGAATAACGTTACAACGTTGTAAACGTTGCGCGTTAGGGCTATGTCATATTTTCGTATATGAGATAAATCTATCGATGCAAATAAATTATCGATGGATTAATATTACGAAATTTGGGTGAATAATGGATTGAACGAGACGTATCGTGGGACGAAATGTGGGATAATTTCCACACGTACCTAATTCTCCCACTTCCCTCACTTTCATTCTCCACTCCCGCCCACTTCCACTCCACTTTCCAGCACTCAACCTTTCCACCACCACTGTCGGCCACTTCCTCTCCATCATCTCCTCCACCAGCCAGCTAATGCAGCCGCCGCCTTCGCCATCATCATCATCCCCATCTCCCGCCAGCATCAAGCATCACGCAACAATCATCATCATCTCCTTCATCTCATCACCACACCTTTACCACCATCGTTTTCATCATCACGACGCCAACACGAGCGTGGGGCAACAACAGTGAGGGGAGGATCAGCGATGGCAGGAGCAGGAAGGGCAGCAGCAACAACGAGCCGAGGGAAATCAAACACGAAACGAGATAACCTCACTCGTCCGAGACGTCTTTTTTATTCGTTCACACGATTTAAGCATGTTCGTGCATGTGTGGAAAGTGTATATGCTGTGTTTGATGTGTATGGATGGTTTGGATGCGTTTTGATGATAAATGAGGGATCCATAGGCATCGGACGTGAGTTCTGAACGTTCTGGGCTGATAAACAGTCGCGGCCGCGACATATTGGGTCGCACCCGCGACGAAGGAAAGTTCTGGGATTTTGGCTGCACAGGGCGTCACACCTGCGACGACCATGCGTCGCGCCCGCGACAGGCCTGTGTCACGGCCGCGAAAGCGCCAGTAACGGCCGCGACGGCCTTCTGACCAAGAATTTGATATTTTCGTGCTTTGAAACTTAAATCTAAGTGCGTATTTGAGATATATAACTCATACCCATGGAAATATAACGTCGAACGTGCATATACGATCACGTTTGATATGTGGTGGGGTATTTGGGGTCAAAATGAACTAGAATGCACCCTTATAATGTATATACCCTCACGAAAAATAAATAAAAACGACCGTTAAACGACTAATAAAAAGGGAACGGGGGATGTGGAACATAGTTACACAATCCATGTGAACTAATGAAAAGCAAACGAATAAGAAATATCGCCTCTTTGAACTGATAAGGACGACATTAACATCCCTTGTGGACAGTGGATCCGTTAGATCGTTGGTCGTTTTCCTGAAATTATTGAGAAGGTCCAACATGGTGTCCCTTCTTCGATCCATTGCGATCATCTGTTTCTTTGAATAGCCTTGGTGGCTTAAGTTTGAGTCATTGCACTCATGTATTATTCTTTGAGTCATCGTCATGGGTGAGAACTAGTTAGGGAGCGATGGGCATCAACCATCCTCTTAGCATGCATAGCGACTTCTACGCCGTTGTGGCGGGGCCCGAATTGCTCTATGCAGGGAGGCCCAAATTATCTCAATGTTGGCAGACGATACCACATTGAATGCACGCAAGAGATGCAAGACGATACACAGAGTTGGCAAGTGCGAATATATTAAATCTATTGGATAACCCAACTGACGATCGACATCTTATCTCTTTACTCCGAGTCAGTCATATCCTTGGAGTTGTCGTTTCTAAGTCGAGTCATGAACCCTAATTAAATGCAAAAGAAAGGAATGACTCTTAAAGACGATACGAAGCTATATAAAGCAATGCAAAACGATGCTGGTTGATATGACGCCCATATTTTCCTATATTATATAAAAATATTTTAGGGACTTTCGGCGGTCGTCATAACCGTTAGCAGAAATTCCCTGTAATTGGGATTCATACACCTGAGGTTGCTGAGCTTCATTAGCTCACGATTATATTTTTCAATTGCAGGTATGCCCCCAACAGCACCTGAAGGCTCTTAGAGAGAGCATGCATGCATATAGATGAATCCACGTACTTCGAATATTATGACAGATCAGATGTCTATATTGTTTAATGTAATAATCGATCTGCATTGATTCCGCTTTGTATGGATGGATGGATGGATGGATGGATGGATGAGCCCAGCTCCACCCAGCCCAACATGGTCCAAGGCCTATGACGCAACGCTTTGTACAAGGAAAAGAAACCGAAGGTATTGATATAAGCTTATAAAAATAAAAATAAAAACACTCTCACTCTCAATCCTAAATTGATTGAAACGTTTTAATTCGACACGAAAATTTTTATAAGTATTAAATTTATGTGAATTTTGATAAAGAATAAATATTATTTTATGATAATGAGGTTTACTGTGGGTGTACGGTAGCGATGATTTTGATTTGATTTTTTTTATGATAAAAGATTATCAAAAATGAAAAAATTTCATTTATATTGAGACCGAAAAAAAAAACATTTCAATTGATATGAGACAAAAATTACAAAATATAAAAAAGGATGATACACCTATTTTTAGATAAAAAAATTATTTTTAATATTTTAAGGTATCAAATCTCTGATTGAGTCAACTCCATTCGATATAACACCATGTTTTAGATGTTGGACATTAATAGTACGTGTCTACGAGACGAGAGGCAGTTAGTTTCGGGGTTATAATCTTGATCATGTGATAATCTTGAGAAGAAAAAAATACATTTAATCCCCTGAATTTTTTATCTTTTGTATTTTGTCCTCTTCAATTATGAAATTAGACATAGGGTTTTTTTTAAAAAAAAATATATACTTTTAGGGGTTATATGCCAAAAATCAAGTTTTTTTTTTTTTTTTGAAATTTTAAGGGATTAAGTGACTATTTTCAAAGTTAAGAGAAGCAAAATACAAAAGATCGAAAATTCAGAGATTAAATGTTATTTTCCGAAAATTTAAAAGCATCTTTGGAAACAAAAATTATGAGGCTGCTTTCAAGAAAAAATATTATACATGAGACTTCATTGAAACAAAAGAAAAGAAAGTTGAACTTTTTTTAGTTCAAAAAAAATATTCTCATACAAATAAACAATCCAAAAACGAATATAACAACTGAATGATTAATAACATCCTGACATATTGAAAAAGCTCTCTGTATCTAGCTTAAACCCCAGTAATCATAACAGTAACACCCCAGCCCAATGCTTAGTATAACCCCTCACACATCATCACCCATCATCAAATGATCTCACAGACCAGCACTAGTTCTTTCAGTGCGCTTTGACCTCACTCGCGTACGTCATGGGAAACTTCCCAGGAGGTCACCCATCTCAACATTACTCCACGTTAAGTACGCTTAACTGCGGAGTTCTAAAGTGATGGGCTATCGAAAAGGAAGGTGCATCTTATTGGTATAGGTAGTACTTTCAAATCATTTAAGCATTTTCTTGAGGTATTACAGTAACCGTTTAGCACGACACGATAATTTATGTATGTGTTGAATTAATGATTTGATTTGTAGAGGATGAAGGCGAAGGGAAAGGGATGAATGGTGAATGATCTGGTGATGGAGAGGCGGGCGAGGCGGGCGAGGCGGCGAAAGATTTGGTGGGTGGGAGTTTGGATATTTTAAATTCACTCCCTCATTTGATTGTTATTAGTTTATTTTTATCCATATTTTGTTCTATTATTTTATCGAAAACCATGTCTGTAAATAGACAAAATTATTTCTAAGTTAGTGATATTTGTTTTGTTGCAAATTTCGAATATTTTACGAACTATATTTTAGATGACAATTTTGTTTTTGTGAATGTGTGAGATAAATAAATAAAGAAAAGAAAAAAGAAATGATGATGAATGGATTGATGTGATATAAAATAAGAATAATTTGATATTTTTGTATGAAAAAAATTGATAAATAATAAAATATTTCAATTTGAATGAAATGACTTAAAAACAAAAATGTTGTAATTTAAATGAAACAAAAAAAACATAACATAATTCAAAAAACAAAAATAACATTGCCTCATTGATTCCCAATTGCCCGTCAAATTTTGACTCATACCGAACAATTAAACCATATTACTAATTTTTTACAAGGGCGACTTATTTCCTACATATGTATTGCACTATAGCCAACAAATGAACCCACATACAAGGTCACAGCACCCATCAAGTGGCAAAAAAGATATACATGGCCATCCTGATTCGTCTATAGTACAATTTACAAAGCATGTTCATGCTCCTGGCACCTACACAATACTACGCCTATGTCTGATCCCAAAAAACAGGTTTTTTTCTCAAAACATGGCAAGTAGGACTCGTGTTCCTGTCAAGCAGCACCGCGTGGCTCGAGTTCAGCTGAAATTCATAGATCAATCCGTTGTCCTTCAAGCTTGGGCATATCAAAGACTAAGCGCCCTAGCCGTGGTCTTGATCCCCTGTAACAAATCTGCATTCCGCAACATCTCCAATATACCTCTAAGGCAGTTCTCTGAGTAATATCAGTCTTTGCCATGCCTGTCATATAGATATAATTTTCTGTGCACAAGAATCAGTCCAAAATCTTCTCTCCGGTTGAAAAGAGGTTCCACACTACTGTACCAAGTAAGTATAGTCCCACCGACACCTCAAAGACATTGTCCCAAGAACCTGAAAATCAACGCTAATAATCAAGTGTGGCAGAATCACAGAATCAAAGTGACAGAAAAGGAATTATTTCATACCATATACAAATGAAACAAATGAAAAGCAACGGAGGAAGAACAAACCATGTTGTAAAATATAGCCAGTTGCAGCGGTTCCCAGGACGCCAGCCAGCACTCCGGCTGTGTTGGACAGACCAAGCAGAACTCCCTGGAAAATAGTTGAAATAACATAATCAATACCAGGATGATTTTTAGTTAGAAAAAATGCTACAGAGAACATTGGTTATTTTTTTAACAATTAATCTATCCCACCAAAGTATAAACACCAAGATCGAATGTAGTAAGCGATGAATGTATCACTCACAGAGTAACGAGGCGCAATGTCTTGATGGTTTGAGTACAAACCAGATTGAGAGAATGCATCAGTTCCCTGGAAAGAACAAACAAGAACACGAACTTTGTACGAAGAAGAGGAGAACCCATAAGGAAGCACATAAACATCCCAAAATCAGAGACAGGTAGGTCCACACACATGCAACGATATGAAGATGATTAGTCTCATATTTGGGTTATTGAGTCTATAATCTAACCTAAAATGTAATGAACCAACTCAATTTATAAGTTTATAGTATAACTTCTGTTTTAGTCGGTAAGTGAGACCCCTCTACAAATCAATTGAAGTTATAGTGAAACAAGCACATTGTGTGGTTCGAGAATACACTACAGTTCAGTATAGACAGCCTGCAGCTCTGATATGTTACGCCATAGTCTAGGTATGCCACTGGTTTCACGGAAGATACAGCTATTCTAATAGGGCTAGAGTCTACCATGTAGATCATATCTACCTTCGTGGCACGAGCATACTATAACGTTTAGTTGCACCCAGATAGGTTTTAGCGGCTGCGGCTATCATTTTCCATAGATCCATTCACTAGTTCTATTGATTTGTCACGGGTATAAGAGGCACAATGGTGTTACCTGACTGCAAGCCATACATAATACAGCCATTGCAGGTGAATCAACATGGCTCAACTGAGTCAAGAAAAAAGCAGGACCAAGGAACCCAACTGTTTGCATAATCTGCATGGTGAGAACACAGTTCAAGAAACTTGCAAGTTGTATACACTACCACAAGAAAGTAGCCATTAAGTTAAACGCTACGAAGGCACAAGATGTGGTAAACTAGAATATATATAGACATAATGTACCTTCCGTACTCTAGTGATCGAAACACCTCTGCTAACAAGGGAGTCTGCAATCCAGCCCCCAAAGTTCGTGGAAACAGCCATGGTCAGCCATGGCAAAACACAAACAAGCCCAGAGTCTGTAAGATTAAAGTGCAAAACCTGTCGAACAACGAAAAGGGAGAATCATAATCCAGACGATGGCAACAGTCACGATCATTATTCTGAAAATCCGGATGGTCTACCTGATGATAATATGTTGGCATCCAAGTTAGCAGAATAAATGTCCCCCAATTGTGACAAAAGTGAGACACTATCAGAGCCCATACAGGTGGCTTCGACAAAATCATTCCCCATGGTATTGACTTAACAGGCTCTTTCGATGTGCTGCTGGCCATTATGAGCTTCTTCTCTTCAGGCCGCAATTCAGGATCTTCAAGAGGTGAACTATGTGCCTATTTTAAGGAAAGTGTTATCAAGAATGAACAAACAGCAATGTTCAAGTGCCTGAGGCCCCCTCTTACAAGAGCAGAATTTTAATTGTGCACTAGATAGTGTGATATGTCTAGGTTCTTTTTCTGTGAACTTGACGATGAATGGTTACGAGTCTAGCAGATTTACCTTGTTCAACCATACAGCAAGCCAAATACTGCCCAACGAACCAAAGCAGTAAAAAACAGATGACCACCCAAATTTATGAATCAACATGGGCGAAAAAGCCAGCCCAGTCACAGATCCGAGGTGCATTCCACTGTACACTAATGCCAAGGATCTGCTTCTCTCAGACACTGGAATCCATTTTGATAGTATATTAGTCATGGCAGGCATGGCTACCCCCTGTGATGAAACCAACAAAGCAGTATTTGAGCAGAGGGGAAAAAAGAAACCCTTGCTTGGAAAGTGGCAGGAAACAACAATTAGACAGGCATTTTATCAGCATAATGATTCATCGCAGATAAAATTATGTCTCTCACACTGTGGCGCTGGAACCGCAGAAAAGCTCACCTCGCCAATTCCCATCAAAGCACGGACAACAAGTAGGAAAGGTAATCCAATCTGAGCTGCAACTGGTGTAAGAGCTGTTGCTATTGACCACCAAACTACGCCAAATGCCAGGACTCGCTTTCCACCTACTGTGTCTGCCCATATACCTCCAGCAACCTGATGTAATCAACACAAGACTGGATGCTATAATTTTCAGTAAGTACAACTTCAATTCTTGATCATCGGACAACTCTATCTGGAAATCTAATAAACCTCTTCAGCCATTGTAGAGCTGGAACCAATGCCTGGTAAAGGCAATGCAAGCATATACCGAGCTGGAATTAGAGTTGAAATGTTCCTGGCTTTCCAATATATTAGTTCTATAAGAAGCATAATGTAAATGAACCGACAAAACGAATTTTCTGGTACCTGAGTGAGAAGATAGCCCCAGAAGAATGAAGATTGGATCAAACCAACAGTAGATGGATTCCAATTGAATTCTTTCGACATTGGAAGAATAGCAATACTCATGTTCACCTGCAAAAAGATATCTACTTTGTAAGTAACGCGGCAGTATTAATCCTTCAAGCTTTGGACATGTATGCTCACTCACTAATCCGGATGCACTAGAAAAGTAGAAATGGACATCTATGGTGTACTATAGACATCACATTACAACAAATTAACAACAAATCAAGCCTTTATCCCATCAAGTGGGGTCGGTTATATGAATACGACGGTGTCATTCCAATCTATCATATACATCATCTTCTGTAAGATTATGATAGGCCATATCATATTTCAAGGTTTACTATAGACATCACATTACTGGAGCTAAAGTTGAATTCTCTGATCTGTAGCCTATGCCTGATGGACCTCTACCTGAGTGCATGCTTAAAAGGATGAACTTAGCCCATAAACATTGCAAGTTTTGTTAGCGAGCGTGATTTGAGTAAGGCAATACTTGAGCATTCTAATTCTGAGACCTCAATGTTGAAAACTTAAGTTTGTAGATTGAATCCCTAAGCTTGTAACTTACGAGTAGCCAAGACATTCATGCCTTTAATAACATGAGTGAGTTGGTTCCTACTTTGATGTAACTTATATGTTTCTCTTTAACCTGACCCTAAAACCCTAGGGTGGCTCGACTCCCTCTTCGGCATCCGACGACCTCAACTAGTCATATTAGAGCTAACGATTGGAGTTATCAAGCTTGTAATTACACTACAGACTTAGATCATCAGACTAATCTATATTTAGATCATCAGACTAATCTATATGCAAATATTTAAAATTATAACCACGTAGAAACCAGCTCTATAAAAGCTCAAACTTATAACTGAAACAACCAACGATGGGAGGTTTGCTCACTCGATCCATATTGCAAAGCAGGAAAGCCGAGAAACACAGCACGACAATCACCCACCGCTTCGGAAACTCCTCCCACCACACCACCATCCCCTTTCCCTTTCCCTCTCCTTCCCCCACTCTCTCCACCACCTCACTCTCCTCCCTCACAACCACCGCTCCTCGAATCCCCGCCGCCTCCTCATCCGAAACCCCTATCACATTCCCCCGCACATCCGTCCACACCCTCCCCGGCCTCCTCCGCCCCCAAACCGCCTTCGAGAGGACTCGATCAATCGAAACACCGGTGAATCGGCGAAATTGTGGAGGAGAGGGGTTGGTGATGGGGAAGACGATGATCGCGGTCGCCATCGGCGGAGTTCCGTCCTGGTGAAGGCGGCGCCGGTGCGTTGACTGGTGGTTTGACCGGTGATGTGGTTGAGTGTGGGCAAAGATATTTTTGAATGTGATTTTTGTTTGTTTGTTTTTTTTTTTCTGGATTCTTTGGCTCTTCTCCAATTAGAGAGATATTTTAGGGTCCTACTGGTGGTGGAGGTGACACGTGGATTTTGTGGATTAGGAGGGACGAATGGGACGTCCACGTCGGACTTGACAATTTTCCTTGATTGGTTCTGCCCATATCATACAGGGCCCAAAAATTGCGGTCTTATATTTCTGGAACACATAGAAAGAACTTATGGGCCGAACGAGATTATTGCAGAGCCCGATCCATTTCATCAACGCACCCATGCTCAACTTCAAAACGATCACTCTTCATTCAGGTCACAGGCGTCCTCGGACTTCGGATCAAGACAGGATGTGAAATAGACAGGATGTGAAAACGAGGAGATGTATGAGTAAAGTTAGGCCGATTAGAATTACCAAGTATTGATATCTTTTTATTAACTCAGTTTAACGTTTGATTTCTTGTGGGATGAAATATGTCGTGTTGCTCATAAATTATGGATGCTTTTCTTAAAGTTCAGATTATAATGGCCAGGCATATTCATTCATCGGGCCAACATATAATGGTTACATGATTCATTAGGTGTGAATGATGATATATGTTTCTACTTGGCCCTTATGGTTTGTTATGTTCTTTTGGGTGTACTTGAATCAACATGCGACATGTTGGAACTTTCATTTGTTCCTTTTATCGGTATCATTCTCATCATTGACAATAAAGAACATTTGGGTCCTCTCATCGTACTCCTTTTGAGAAATTTCATAGATTCAAAACCCATATTTTAACATGGTGCGTCAAATCTTGCAGTAAACAAATATTGATGTATCAAACAATAAACTAGGCCTTCGGATATTATAACAAGGTCATTGTTAAGCAGGATATCGCTTATCACATATCGGAAATGAAATTTGGTTAAGTTCGATGATAAATAACTATTTCTCCCACTATACGAAGATAACACAAATGCAGATCTCACCCTTTTGAAACCGCATTCATCTTAATCATCTCATAATCAATCAACACATAAGCAGAGTTCATACAGGATTAATTAGAATCCGAGACTGATGAAACCTTATCGATCCAACGGGTAACAGGGCCATGAGCATGGGCAAGGAAAACAAGTAAATGGAAAAATGGAAGCAGCTGGAAGCAGATGAGGTGATTTTGGTGAGGATAATCGGATCATGTTTCATGTGCTCCTTCACGTGATTTCATCATCCTTTTATCGTTGATCTGATCTCTATTCGGCCCACCGACCCATTCACTGGTCAAATAGACATATACCACCCTTATCATGCTAAGCCTCACCATACTCTCGTGTGACCAAATCATATAGATTCTCCATCCGTTTTATTGCATCAAAGAATTTTAAAGAATATGATAAAAATGTTTGTATCTATCTATGTCAGTGCATCTCGTCCTCGTCGGAACCAATCTATAACAGAAATACTTGGATACGGTGGTTGTTGTGACCATTCATGTTCGCTTCCGAGCTGAAACTTGTTCGCTTCCGAGCTGAAATATAGTGCTTGTTGGGTTTAGTCACATACGTGTTTGTGTTTCCCAAATCCTTGTTTATTTATTTTTACTTGACAACTCAGTTGGAGAAATATGTGTTTCACAAACTTAATTATTTATGTATGACTGACTGGTTGACAACTGATAGAACTTTCCACTCAGTTCAAACCAACTCAAAATCGGGATATGACATGCCAAGTCCGTACTTTATAAACACAAAGCTTGCTTTGAGATAAGTACTTGCACAGATACTCTGTTTCTTTTTTCATTATTGGTTGTTAATTTACCTTATCACAGAGTATCTTTTGCTAATCTTAGGACATGGAGAAGAAGAGCAATAGATCCAACAAATGAATGAAACTGTTGTTGAGCCCAGATCAAAACCATTGCGAACAGAACTCCGGAAAATCACATCGACGAGCAAGCACAGGATAGCCATCAGCTGATCAGGCCTCATATGTCCGCGTAGGCGTTTGGTCGCATCTTTAACCATGATTTACGCTTGCTCCAGCTCTCGCATTGCACAGTTTCTTGCAACAGTTCAGTCTCTTCTGCTACTCTTCCTCGTAGCGATTACTAGGATGCATAACAGGGTCCTTGGAAACATATCACCAAAATGCATCCTTCTGTTTTTACTTCTAAACTTTTCTAGTGTTCGCTCCTTTTTTCCTTTGTTACATTAAGGAGCTCTTATTGTGACAACCTAGAGAGGGTGAAGAAAAAGCGCTTGGATGATATGTACTGTAGTTTTATTCATTAGATATAAGATGGCTTTTGACCTATATTAGGTGGATTTTTCCTACAAAAGATCCGTTTCACATGTTCTGTATTTGCAAGATTTTGAGATTCTTCAACACTCAAGGGGGCCCTCCGAGGAGTCGAGAGGGTAACAAGTATCCTCTCCGCCGGTGTTCCACAGGAAATGGGCGTAGTTGGCTGCGTAGAACGAGTTGTCAGGCTCGGCCGAGATGGCATCCAAGAAGGTCTCTTCAGCAGCCCACAAATCCTTCTTCGCTTGCCATAGGAAGGTTGCGTACTTGTTGAATGCCTCCGCGTCCTTTGGCTCCACTTTAACCGCTCTCTTGAAGTAGTCCTCCGCTCTGCCATTGATAAGATGATTAGCAACATTAGCCGAAAGTAGATGAAATAGTCTACAAAGTTCATGCTCCATATATATAAAGCAAGAGTCGTGAAACTCTCAAGTCTTATCTTCCCCTCATTCTTTCCTTTCTATAGAAAACAAACAGTAGGCTAAGTCAAGAACACTTATGTCATAGTCCAAAAGATGAGGACAATTAAGAGAAAAAGATGGATACCAATTTTGCCAAATTACGAAGGGCAAATGTGACCGCAAATTACCCTATCAATAAAGGCCCCATGAAAGTTCAATGCTCCAATTGGGGATAAGGGACACTCCAAGTGCATAGACCCAAACACTCAAAGCACAAAAACCTTTCAATACCTACCAGTACTACTAATAGCGGTTGCTCTCATAAATGGAGGAATATTCCAAATCAAATTATAAACTTGAAACTACAGGGACCGTGAGTTTCATTATGCTTCTGACCTATAGTGATCAAATCCTTTGAACTAGGACCAATATGCATATCTCATGTTCAATGGAAGTTTCCTAGGCAAAGAAATGGGCAAGGACCACAGCTGAAAAACAAGCTATACTAGCATGCAAACACTTGAATCAAAATTGTAATAGAACACAATCATGAGATGATTACCTGACATGATCGTGGAGCACCAGGTAGAGGTACTGAGCGTAATTCGCTAACAGGAGACTGTTATTAGGCTCCTGCGCCAACCCGATCTTATACATCATCTCCGTCCTCAAATACTCGTGATCATTCCCGTCTTCCTCCACCTCTGCTGTCACCGGAGAAACAAACTGAGTCATGGTCTCTATATCCAAAGACTCGTCCCTCGTCTCTGCCTGCATTCTGGCTGCTTCATCCACGATCCCGTTCCAAATCCTCTCCTCATCCTCCCTCACCGCTTCCTCCTCCCTACCAACCCTAGTCGACACTTGAAAACCCCCGTCAGGCACTATCGTCTGATGAGGATTGAACGACTCCTCGAACCACCCTTCCCCTTCTGCCTTGTTTCCCACACTTCCCACGTTTCCTCCTCCACCATTTATCCCATCCATCAAATCCAATGACTTGATCATCACCGAAGGCACACCCTGATCATACTTCTGTATCCTTTGTTCACTCGCATCCACGGCCACAATAGCAGTACTCTCAGAACACGCTACAAGCGCCCTAGGCATAGCAGCGAATGCAGCATTGTTTGACATGGAATGCACCGTGAAATTCGCAAGGAATATCATCACGTACACCATCAACATTGGGGTACACGAGAACACCTGCTGGAACAACCACACAAACGACGCGTGCATCTCTTTCTTCACCCGTTCCCAGATCTCGTCCAAATCTTCATAATACAGCAACTCCCTCATCTGGATCGTGAACCCGTGGAGTTCCCTGATCATGAACACCATCGAAGAAAACGCCGCTCTGATGGAACAGTACGCTGTCTCGCTTGCATCCATCAACCCTTCCCTCCACTGTCCATTCCTAACGAACTCCATTTCACTGCGAAATTGCACCTCCACTTCGTCCTCCTCGTCCTTTTCCCTGTTCATAGAGTTCTCTGAATACTTGGCGAACGACGAAGTCTGTAATGGCAACGGGGAGAACTCGTTCATTCCAAACTCAAAATCGTCGTGATTATTGTGATCATCGTCGTTATCTGAACACGAGAAAAAGGCGGAGTTGGATGCGACGCTCCAGGTTCGTCTCAGGGAAGGGAATTTGGGAATCATCGGGAACTCGCAGGAGCGGGACCGGATCAGCGTCGTCGACGGAGGTGTCGTGTCGATGAGGAACCGGCGGCGGGGGCGGAGAAGGGAGGCCGAGGTTAGGGTTTGGTGCGTCGCAGGAGACAGTTTGATGGAAGGTGCCACCGTCGTTGCTGCGAGTTTGATCGCCATTGATCGAAATCGAGTCGAATCGAGGAAAGAAAACGTCAGAGATGTTGCTTTGGTATCACTTGAGAACCTGGAAAGCAGCAAAACGACGTCGTGTCAGTTACATGATCGATTTGTACATTTCACAGAGAAACAGAGAACAAAGAAGAAGAAAACTTGTCACGGAAAATTAAAGAATAAATATTCCTATTGCAACGGTTTATTGTTTTGATGAGTGAATGCGCGTGGTTCACTCGAGTGAGGATGCTTGAACCCATGAAAATCGGATCCGGTAAGTAACCAAATTCAATTCCCCAGAAATACAATACATAACCCGAAAAATAGTAGGAAGGTTAAAAAGGAGACACGAATCTCAATGCAATCAGAAAAAAATATCTCAGATCCGACGATGAACAACACGTACAGAATTCAGAAAAACTCAGTTGTATGTTGTTGCGAATAACAGATACCAAAGCTCGTTCCGGATGTAATGAAAAACATTAACGACAGCGAGGACAACAATAAAGATTTCTGGATTTCTTTTCTGCACTCACCGGGTGGTGGTGGTGGTTGACGGGGCGCCGCCGCCGTCTGTGGTGGTGGAGAGACCAGTGGAGTAGTAGTAGTAGTGGAGAGAGACTAGTAAACCAAAAATCTCTACAGGAAAGTGATGATTAAAAAGGAGAAGACATTAAAAATTGAAAAATAGAAGAAAAAATGGAGAAGAAAAGGAAAAAAATCTGAGGGGAGATAGAGGCGGCGAAGGAAAAGGATAAAAAATGTACGCAGTGCATGGGAAGGGGCCAGCTCATATGGGTGCTGAAAATGGTGGGTCACCAAAACCCAAACGACGTCGTATTGGGGTTTGGTTATGGTGATTTGCTATTGCGTTCTTGGTTCTGTGACTGTGCGTCAATGGTTGGGTTGGTTTTTTGATGTTGACTGATTAATGTTTAAGAGAGGTCGTAAAGTTATGGGGATGTCACGTTATTTGCATGGGACAACGGTATCTTTTCGACGGTGGTGTTATATTCACATGAGTTTTTAGAAGCGTTGAAGGTTCTGGATGCAAAATTCAACAGGTTGACCCGTGAGATATGAATAATCAATCATATGATCAAACCTTAAACTACTTAAGAAGATTTGTAAACAGTTTTGATGCATCTAATAAATACATTGTGAATATGTCATCCACAAATATTTTTACAAGTCAATTTCGCAACTTAAACTCTAAACGGGGCAGGCCTTTTGCAAGAAAGGGGTCTCTTCTTTGCGAGTAAATTAAATGCGTTCCATATAACATGTGGGAATTGCAGTGTATTTACTCCAATATTTTTCCTCACATTTTGGACCGTCTATTCCAAGCATGACAACAGTATTATGACATATATTCAATTTCTTTTTTTATCTTCAACCTTTTTTAGTAAAATAATGAATGAATACACGAATAAATAGACGACACGCGGTGTGTGTTAATATAATAATGGGGCACTGCCGCGGAGGAAGCGACGGTGGACAATGAATGATGCACGAGGAGAGTGGCCCATTTAGAGGAAAAATGTAACTGGGCCCCACTTGCCTGAACACGAAAAACATTTTCTCCCCATTTTACCCTTTTATGACCACTTATTTGGGACTTGAGACACATTTGTTTGCGGGATTAGATTAGTCATTCACGGAGCATGGGCATTCTCTTACTTAACGGTGTTAATAATTCCATATGCACATTCCAGATACCACAACTTAAATTTTAATTTGACGATTGATCTATTGTGTTACCAAATCCAACCTCAGTTAGTGCTATGCAATATATTCAGATGCTTCCGAGTAAAACTTTAATTATTCACGGTGACATCAAAATCGGCTAATATCATATACTCCTATGTACCATGTTACGGTCGCTTTCAATCGGGTCAGACCTCATCATGAGAAACTGGACGAGATCAAGTACTTACCAAAATATCATGAAAACGAGATTTTTAACTTTCAGTACGTTCCATTAAATTCGAAAAATATATTTGTCAAAATTATGTCACCAAACAACGATCGAAGATTTTTTATAAAAAGAAAACTACAAATACTATATTGATAACATAACCATGACGTACCTTGTTTATTATACGTTGTAAACAAGTACGCAGAAAAATAGCATGATCATGGTTTCATTGAGCTCTCAACGGAGATAATCTAGAGCATCGTCAAAACTCAAAGTAATAGAGTTGAACATTTGGAGAAATAAACTTTCATTAATATGGAGCTTTGAGATGGGCGATCGATTGTGAACAATATGTTGCTATATCAAGACGGTATTTATAATTGCATTGTCGATAAACAACAAGGGAATATGTGCATGATAAAATACGCAGTGAAATTGGCATTACTCGGAGAATAATTTTTCCCCCACGGCATGTGTATACCATTTTTCACCGCTTTCGTTCACGTTTTCATCGCATATAAAGAATCAGAGTTATCCACTACGTTCACTTTCTGTTTGAGACGACGACAAAACTTAGAGGGACAAGTAGATAAACATAGCTATTGTGTTTAAGGGGTTTTATTGTTTTAGTTGCTTTTGAACCATTTTTTCGTAATTTTAATGAAATATTAGAAAATCCATATCATAGATACTAGTTCTTGAATGCCTTTGGTTTTATTTACCAACAAATCAAACATTTATCCCATCAAGTAGGGTCCGTTACATGAATACGACGGCGCCATTCCAATTTGCCATGTAAGATTGTGATAAACCAAATCATACTTCAAGATTTCTCTCATTATTTTTTTAGGTCTTTCTTGTCCTCTCTTAACATGTGCTAACTCCCAACACCATAAAAAAAACAGTTTAATTACGGAAAATTTAGCTAAGGATAAAATCCGTCCGCAAAAATATATATTTTAGCGACGGATTCGTAACAAAAATAACAAGCAAAAAAATTTATTTAAAAACCTAAATTTAATTAGCGACGAAAAGTAAAACTTGTCGCTAAATTTAATACAATTAGAGACGAAATTCCGTCGCTAAATGTATTTAAAAACAATCCAATTTTTTTAGCGACAGAAATCTGTCGCTACAAACCATTAAAAGTATTTGCATTCACACTGTTAGCGACGGATTCCGTCGCTAAATAGTAAAAAGAATTTTATAACTATATTTATTAGCGACGGATTCCGTCGCTAATAACTTAAAAGAATTGTACATTATAATAGTTACCATTATTTTAATTAGCAACGTAATCCGTCGCAAACATTATTTTCGATGATGATTTACGAGTTAAAATGTAACAAATTATAAATATTTTTGGATATCGTAATAGTTGAAATGTTAACTTATGATAAGGTGTTCTA
>JAOVYX010017386.1:0-22369 GCA_035668315.1 Drosera spatulata
GGTTGATGAGTATGACAATAATCGTCAAACTCAATGG
This sequence comes from Drosera spatulata, assembly GCA_035668315.1. NCBI lineage: Eukaryota > Viridiplantae > Streptophyta > Magnoliopsida > Caryophyllales > Droseraceae > Drosera > Drosera spatulata. The sequence continues at coordinate 38 of JAOVYX010017386.1, forward strand.
CTTGTGCTAAACTGATATCAGTAAATACAACTGCCTGCATTTAAAGGGGGGGAAAAACAGCAGGTTCTCAGGATTTGTGAAGAATAGAGAGATTCCACACGTAAAACCAAAAATAAAGAGAGGCAAACCCTACTTTGACTCAGATATTCAATTCTTACGGTCCAAATTCAAACATACAATAATAGACCAAACCTTTATAGCATTAAAAATTAGTATATATAACCCAGAACTTCATGATAAGTCTCACATGTTGTTAAGGGTCTAAAAAGGTGATAAAAGTCCAATTGGCAAAAACCAGAGACCGCCAATAACTGTTTTTTATCTTTTACCTTAAACAAGAGTAGCAACTAAAAAGTAAGAACTCCTTCCTGTTATTACTCAACTCAGATCTCTACCTGTTATTACTCAAGAACTCCCTCCTACAATCAACCCAAAAAGTCCTTTTAAGTCCCATCTCTATCCACATCTAAAAGCCAGAGTACATATTCTCATGTTTTTAGTACACCAGGTGTTATCATCTTTATTTGAGAAATGCGGGATACAAGCGCTACGCTACATATCACAATAAGTTGAGTCTTGAAGCTACTGCAATCTAACAACACACCCATGATATTTTTTTCCTTATTATTAAAAAATGATGTCAGCGAATATGCCACAGCAAGGAGCAACTAGCAAGGCGTGTCCACAGCATATACCAGAAAACAAGTTCAGGGCAACATAGAATATAACAGAATATGTAGTTAAGAGCCATACAGCGTATAACAGAACATAACAAAATTATGCTCATGGAGGATTACCTACAGTATTCTTCATTTTGGAACAAACATGCTAGTCTAAGAACTCACAGAGCAAAATAGGACGTAATAAGCTAATGGCAGCAGGCAGGTGGTAAAAAGCAAGACATTACCTGAAAGTGAGAGAGCTGATCCTTTGTCAACTTTGTAGTCAATGCAGAAACAAGGACAGCATTGTTCAGCTCTTGCATTTTCCCAACACAAGCAAGGGCCCTGTTCTTCCCAATATCACCTTCAGTGAGAGCAAAGTTGCTTGACAAATTCCACAGCTCAACAACTCCTTCATCATGCAATGTGACAGACTTGACGCCAGCAAGAATGAGGTTCTTAGCTGAGTATTGAACAACACAAGGAAAGGAAAAAAAAAAAAAAAAAAAGCAAGGTGAATACATAAGTTCTCCAGGACTAAACCAAACAAAAGTCCACAATGGAATGAGCGATACTCATCATTACTTCATTTGGAGGTAAAAGGAAACTAGAATACTACAACTTGAACTCGTACATCTCCAAATGGCATCACCATACTATCTGCAAGTTTGTAATTTAACTCATTGATGTCTACAACACTAGAAATAAACCACTAAGGCATGAGCTTCAACTTTGAAGAAGCAATGTGTTCACATCGAAGCCTAATTACTTCATATAAATGAGAGTAGTGAATGGTGCCTCTGTGGGTGAGTAAACTAAACTTCATGACAACTTGATTTGGGTTTACAGTTAAAAGGGCAACCAGAGTTGGAGACCATAACAAATATTGCGTAGCCATGGTAATGACATAATACCATTGCTTGCAATGCCAAAAAGTCATAACATTGGAGTCAAAATTAATTCCAGCTTCCTTTCATTTCATTCATGTACAATCAATACTTCATACCTGAGTTCTTGGATTACATTTTTGGGCTTCTATCCTATAAATAGTAAAATTATGACTTCAAATTATGGCTTAAAACTCAAGCACGAGACCAAATCTGACATCGTTTTTCTTTGTTGATCAAGCCTATCTCACCATCCTTAAAACTGCAAACAATCATTGGCAACTTTAAGTTGAGACTATACTGAGGGTTGGTCAACATCATATTTTAACAAATCAAGAGAAAAATTCGACGGAATAAGTGTCTAGGTTGCCGCCCAAAGTAGTGCAAGTGACCAGACTACTTGATTTTCAAGCCGAAACCGTTTCGTAACCTTGACAGACCTTTTCCTGGTGAGCCTAGGCGGCCCCATGCTGGCTTTTGTACAAGTGTACAACAATGAATCTTGTCATACTTGCATGAGGAAAATAAGCTCCAGACATGTGAGCACCACGTTCAAGGATCTGCATCTCATGTCGATTTAAATGAGCTCTTCTTAGCAAATAGGATTTTAGCGCTTTAGCTACAGATAGAGGCCTTGGCGCTTCAATACGCTTTGTGCCTATGACAAGCAGGTGTACAGAATTCACGCTACACTTGGAAAATAGCAAACAGTTGTGCCTTATGATACTCATCCACATCAAAAACTGTAGTCTCCACCTCACGGTAGGTTATGGCCCAGATGCACCATGATATAGAGTATCAAGTTTTAAACTCACATTCGCTACAGTTCTCAGTATATTGACATCTAATCAGCTTCACAATATCCAAAACTTATCGTGATCACTGCTCAAAGGCTCAAAGAACAGAGGCACATGATGAAAACATCGCATCAGGAATAAGCAAACGGAATAATCCAGGAAGTCAAGAAAGGCATTACATACCGATCTCCACCCCTAGGCCTTGCATTCCAGAGATGAGAACATTGGATGCAAAGAGCCTGCGCATGGTATCCCTTCCGTAAACGGCAAGCTGCCTGCTGTGCAGATCCTCGTCAATATCCGAGGGATTACCATCACCAGTAGACATGGCGATCGGCACCTGTGCACGAGTGGCGCTTATATTCCCAATGGTGAAATCGTTGGTAATACCGGTGCTGCCGCCGCCTCCGGAGCCGGGCTTGTCAGAAGTGTCGGAAGGAGAGGCCAAAAGTCCAGCCACACAATTCTTCTTGACGGAACAACCGGAAAGAACTACCTCACCTTGAGAAGCAGATCTCTTTACGGGAAGCATATAGAGCACGAAGCGGCTGAGACCTCGCAAAATCAGCATAACAAACATCAAGAAACAGGCATCGCTAACAGGCAAAAGCATAGATCGGAATCCAGTGGTCCGATCCAGCCACGATCGGTACTAGTCAGTGATGATTCCTTTAACCCTAACTAAACCTAGGGAAATCCGTTTCCGATCGAAAAATCAAGATTCGGAAACACAGGATCGAGAAGCAAGGAACCGATTCGTTGGTGAAGAAAGGAAGAAAGAATCAGATGAATCGTTGGAGTAAAAGCAAGGAAGAAAAAGGCAACGCAGGCAGAAGTAACGTACCGATGAGAACGCCGGTTAAAGGAGAAGAATCAGGATCGGAATAGAAATCGGAGACACGGCGAGAGAGAAAGCGCGTTGGTCGTCGGAGGCGGTGCAGTTGGTGCTCTGCAAGTTCAGCAAATGAGAGAGAGAGAGCCAGAAGAGATGACAAAAGAGGAAAAGAGGACGGGAGTGAGGGTAAGGGTATTTTTGGAATTGTGGTGGCGATGTTTGCTAGGGTTTTGGGCCAGTGAGGTGGGCTGACAGCTGCATACAGTAACACATGGTGTGAAAACGAAATCGAAACCGATAACTTAATCGAAATCCAGTATTGAATTAAAATTGAAACTGATTAATCATTTAATAATTGATACGATTTTAATGTTGAAAATAAAATTAATTAATTAATTTGATTTAGATCAAAATAGATTAATCGACAGTTTTGAATCGTTTAACCGATTAGAGTATCCAAACGAATAAATCGTTTAACCGAATCAATAAATCGTATAATCGAATAGATTAACCTAACCAATAAACCGTTTAATCGATTAAAATCAATAAAAAAAACTGACTTCAACCGTTTAAGAACCAATTATAAACCATTTAATAAAAATCCATAAACCTTTTAACCAAAAATCGATTAAAAACCGTTTAATCGAAATCGATTAAAAAACGAATAATCGAAACCGATTATCAAACAGTTTCGATTTTGGATTTAAAACCGACTAACAATCGATTCGATTTCGATTTTGATGATTTAAAACTGAATCTAATAAAAATCGAAACGATTTATCGAAATCGATCTGGTTAACATCCTTAACAGTAACATGATCGTCGCTTGCCTCATCACCGCCCTTTTCCTTTACTCGCTTTCCCTTCCTTTCTACACCTTGCTTGTGAGTTCTGCGAAGATAGGGAAAAAAGGAAAGTTGGACTTTCTTTTTCTTGACATGTTTATGAGTTTTTATAGGAAAAGAAAGGAATAGCTTTTGGAAGGAAAGAAAAATATGAATTTTTACAAAAAAAAAAAAAAAAACTTCTTATTTTCCATTTTATCCTTGATATTATGTATTGGCTTGTTTTGATACGAAGGATAAATGAGTAATATAGTCTTAATATTATCCTTTATTTTTTTCCTCTCATCTCACAAGCAACACAAAAAAAACCATGTTAATTTCTTTCTACCAACTCACAAGCATGATGAACGATTTTTTTTTTCATTATTTCTTTTTTAATCTAATCATTTTTGTTCTTTTCTTTTCCCTCAAAACTCACAAGCATATTGTACTTATCTCTTTCTCTTTTCGTGTCTGTGACTGTGGAGAAGAGAGCAGGATATAAGGACAGACAATATTGTTTCATTTTTTTTCCTGCTGTGGAATGGATAGCTCGAATTAAGGGTGTTAATTGGATCTGTTCGGCTTAATTGATTCGATTTTTTATCAGTTTGATTTTTACAAACCAAAACAAAAACCGAACCAATTAATTAGTCGATTTGAAAAAAAAATCAAAATCATTTATTAAATGGTTTGATTTTCAAACGATTTTGTTTGTACGGTTATTTTACTATTTTTTACGATCTCATCTTAAATATTTTGATATTTTAATTATATATATCGTTCATTAAAATAACTTTATAAATTTTTGGAAAATTTTTCAAAAAATCCAAAATATTTTCCAATACATACAACAAAAAAAAAATGTTTTGCATTACATACGATTTAAAGTTTTAACAATCCTTCATCTTCTCCATCTGTCTACCACTCACCATTACTCCCCTCCGTTATTATCACCTTTCCCTCCACCACCTTCGCCCATTTCCTCACCATCATCTTCAATTTACTCTTCGTCGCCCCTACCATCACAACTTCCATACGAAGAACCCCTTCCACCACCACTATCTCCTTCGCCTCCTCCTTCAAGTCCTTATCATCATTATTCCCCTACGCCACCACCCTCATCTTCACTGTCTCCACCACCGCCTCCATCGCCTCCACCCCTTCCTGTGCCGGTTCATTCTTCACCTCCACAACCTCCGGTTCCTATCCTTTCTTTGCCTTCAGTGTCGGTTTATTCTCCTCCCACGAATTTATTTTTCACTATCATTCAATCACGGGGGGGGAAACAAGTCCCTCTGCCACCATCTTTGCCACCATGTGAGGAGCCTCCTCCGTCGTCACGATCACCGTCACCTTGTGAAATAGGGTATATGTGAGTGCAGCTTGTTCAAATAGGGTTTGTTTTGAAATAGAGCGCTTGTTCAAAAACAAACAAGGCGCGTCTGTTCAAATACAAACAGGATGCTTGCTCATTTTTTAAACAGGACGTCTGCTCAAATTGAAACAGGACGTCTACTCAAATTGAACAGGATGCCGAGAACAAATGCAACTTATCACGTCTACTCAAACATGTTTTTGAATCATTGAAACCGAATCAAACCAACAAGAATCGAACTCAAACCACTAGCCATCTTAAGGTCAAACACATCATCTTATAATCATTCATGAACCCATAACTCCAAATCTTCATCCCAACCTCCCCACCATCCCTTACTTTCATCTCGACACTCTTCTCACAATACACGATCACCTTCTTCAGCGTTGACGCGCTCACGTTCTGCAATGGTATCATGCCATTTTGGACCACGCAGCTGCCTTCTTCTTTTATTTTCTCGATCAAGGGCTTGATCGTGAAGGATTCTTTGGCCAATATGACGTCAACTTCGAAGAGTTTCTTGTCAGAGCTCCTCAGCGTCACTATAATCGTCGTCTTCGTCTTATTGGCTGAAGGAATCATCGGCAATGACAAGTTGGGTGAGAATGAGGTGGGTGATGATGTTGTGGTGGTTGGTTTCAGTCGAGGCTTGGTCGGGAACAGGGTGACGGTGCTGTGACGACGGCGACGGTGGCGGTCGGAGGGGATGGAGGTGGTGAAGTCGAAGTCACGAGTCGGGTTGTATTATGGTGTATGAAATGAAAAATATTTTACCGGGTTGTATTAGATGAGAATTATTTTATAAAACATGTACCCTAGGGGAATTTACTGTAAATTTTTACTACATATGTTTAAAAAAATAAATTCGATATATTGAGTTATAAAAAAAGAATGACTTAAATTATACTAAAAGTATATGAACAAATGATTTTATTACTAACCAAATAAAAAATATTCGACAAAACAATAAAAAATATGACCGAGGGTTTTTATTTCCATTTCTTGCAGAAAAAACGAAAATATTATCCACAATATTAAGGATATTAGGTTATCTTAGATTTAAAATAATATCATGTGTTTGGCATTTAAGTTTAACAATCTTATGTAAAATAATTACGATAATTAATTTTAAACGGTTCGATAATCGATCATAAACGATTCGATTAATCGGTTTATCATTGGTTTCTCGTTTGGTTCGATTTTTAATCGCAGTTTTATTTTGTAAACCAAAATCGAACCATTTAATAATCGATTTGATCGATTTCGATTTATCGATTTCGATAACGATTCGATAATCGATTCCACCTCCGTTTTAACAGTCTTGGCTCGAATGATGGAAATAGGAGGAAAGTGGCGGCGTAAGAAATGGATAGTCACCGTTTCCACATGGTTATTTTCCATCAACTCCATTAATTAATCATTTGACCCTTCTTAATCAGAATGAAAACTAAAAAAAATCATTTGACTCTAAAGTCAATCATGAACTATATGTGATATTATATATATATTTTGGAATCAAATTATAAAAATAGAGCTTCAATCATAAGTCAAATCTGATGTTAAAATAAAATTGAGCTAAAACTGATTCTATATTTGATACCAAAACAAATATAGTTATCATTATCACATCATCAATAATAAGTATTTTTTAAAAATTTTCTCATCTTAAAAAATATTTAAAGACTATATAGTTACTTACATGATAAAAATAAATAAATTTATCATGTAGCTTGGAGGGATGTGTGCTCTCCTAATAGGGTCGGAGGCTTGGGTTTATTCAATTGAGAAGGGGGAAGAGGGCTCTACTATTTAAACATATATGTGCAATTGAATCCAAGGAGGATATGTTGATGATGTCTCAAATCCGTGTTCTTCATTCCCGCGTGATCCATTCTCCGTGTTTCCTTCCGCGGTGTCCATGGCCCTCTCCGTGTGGTGTCCGTGACTTGTCCGTGTTTGTTCTTGGTATAAGAAGAAAGAAAGAGGAAGTGGTGGAGTAGAGAGCAGCAATGGAAGGGATGAGTGCTGAGAAGCAAAGGAAAAGGAGTTAAGGCAGAGAGGAGATACGGAAGGAGAGGAGTGAGGTGTCACATATATATACACAAAAACACATTGAGAGTTTAAGGGATTTATTTGAGAGATTATTATCTCTATCTCTTATTGTGAGATTCTCAATATTTTGAGTGTATCTTATTTTGTATTTCCTCATTTGATTAGTGGATTCTTCATCGTCGGCGATCGTCCGTGGTTTTTCCCGCAAGGGTTTCCACGTAAAAAATCTTTGTCTCATTTAGTTTTGCGCACTTGTTATTGTTTGTGTTTATAATTAACAGACCCGTTCGTAACAAACTGGTATCAAAGCTTGAAACAGTGCTCAAACAGTATTGAACAGTGCTGGAACTGTGCTTAAACAGTATTGAACAGTGTCGTGAAAAGTAGGGTGCAAATGGGTGTTCGAAAAAAATGTGGCAATGTGAGATTCAAGGTCAAATTGGTGGTTAAGGGTTTCACTCAGAAAGAAGGAGTTGACTACACTGAGGATGTGAAGACGGCGTTTTTACACAGTGAGGTAGAAGAGGAGATCTATATGCACCAGTCAGAGGGTTTTTCATTGTCAGGAATGGAAAACCGGGTCTGTATTCTGAAGAAATCATTGTACGGATGGAAGCAGTCGCCCCGACAATGGTATCACAGGTTTGACACCTTTATGGCAAGTATTAGATACACACGAAACCCGTACGGTCAGTGTGTATATCATCAGCAACAATCTGATGGGAGTCAGGTATATCTTTTGCTCTATGTACATGATATGTTGATCGCTAGTAGAGTCAAGGGGACTATTGACAGGTTGAAGGCGCAACTCAGTAATGAGTTCGATATGAAGGATTTCGGCCCAGCAAAGAAGATTTTGGGCGTGGAGATCGAGCGGGATAGGAAGCATGGAGTCTTGTCCTTGAGGCAGAAGAAGTACATTGAGAAAGTTCTTGACCGATTTGGCATCAAAGATGCCAAACCCGTTTCTACTCTCTTGGTAACACTTCAAGCTATCCTTGAAGCTCTCACCGAAGATTGAGGATGAGGTGAGGAGTATGGCCTCGGTGCCGTATGGGAGTGCAGTTGGATCCCTGATGTATGCAATTGTATGCACTCGACCCGATTTTCACAAGCAGTGTCATCGTTATATGGGAAGACCTGGTAGAGGTCACTGACAGGCTGTGAAATGGATTCTTAGATATCTCAGGGGTTCATCGGGATTGAGCCTCGTCTACGATGCAAGGCGAGGTGGAGGCAGCAACAATATTGAAGGGTTCTCAGATTCAGACTATGCTGGAGATCTGGATCGTCGAAGATCACTTACAGGGTATGTATTCACTTTCTGTGGTGGGCCAGTTTCTTGGAAGGCTACTTTGCAGGATACTGTGACATTGAGTAGTAAAGAAGCAGAGTTCATGGCTGTTGCGTCAGCTGTGAAGGAGGCGATTTGGCTGAGGAATTTGGCTTCTGACTTAGGTCTGAAGCAATATAGCACAGTGGTTCACTGTGATAGTTCATCAGCCATTCACTTGACTCATGATCAGATGCATCATGAGAGGACCAAACACATTGACATCCGATATTATTTCGTACGGGACGTTAAAGATGTCAACGTGATCAAGATTGCTACTGCAGAAAATCCAGTTGATATGTTGATGAAACCACTTCCTATGTCAAAGTTTCGTCATTGCCTGAAACTCTTAGGCGTGGAGGGCAGCTAGGCTCGTTTGAAGCCTAGGTGTAGGTTGCTCGACGACAATGAAGTTGATTTGTGTCAAGGTGAAGATTTGTTGATGATGCCTCAAATCCGTGTTCTTCATTCCCGCGTGATCCATTCTCCGTCTTGATCCATTCTCCGCGTTTCCTTCCACGGTGTCCATGGCCCTCTCCGTATGGTGTCCGTGGCTTGTCCATATTTGTTCTTGGTATAAGAAGAAAGAAAGAGGAAGTGGTGGAGTATAGAGCAGCAGTGGAAGGGGTGAGTGCTGAGAAGCAAAGGGAAAGAAGTTAAGGCAGAGAGGAGATAAGGAAGGAGAGGAGTGAGGTGTCACATATATACACACAAAAACATATTGAGGGTTTAAGGGATTTATTTTAGAGATTATTATCTTTATCCCTTATTGTGAGATTCTCAATATTTTGAGTGTACCTTCTTTTGTATTTCCTCATTTGGTTAGTGGATTCTTCGTCGTCGGCGATCGTCCGTGGTTTTTCCCGCAAAGGTTTCCACGTGAAAAATCTTTGTCTCATTTAGTTTTACGCACTTGTTATTATTTGTGTTTATAATTAGATCCGTTCATAACAGGATAGATTGTGGATACATTGGGTGAATGAGTTTACTTGAAGGAGTGTAGCCTTAATGCTGTGGTGGCTCGAAGCACGGATTCTTGGATATGGAAAAATCTTTTGAATGTTAAATCTTTGATCTTTCCTTTGATCCCTCTTGACGTGCAGCAGTGTAGTGTGAGATATGCGTATTAATTATAACATGCTTTGTCCTCCTATGACAAAGTTATTTGGTGGAAATTAGTATGACATTGTGATTAACTTTTCACGTTTTGGATTTTATTATATGGTTGGTGGCTAAGGATCGACATGATATCAAGAAATGTAGTTTAAAAGGGGTGTGATACTTGATGATATGTGCTTCTTATGTTGAAAGAGGCTTGAAATTCGTGATCACCTCTTTTCCCTTTGTGACTATGTACATGATGTGTTGAAAATCATGAGTACTAAGCTGCAGATCGTTTTCAAACCCTGAAGTTGGTGCAGTTGGGTTCCATCGTTCCTTAGGTATCCAAAGGCAAATCAAATGCTGCACAACTGTGTGGCAGGTCTCATGCAGGAACGTTGTGTTCCAACTCACGAGCAAATGACTTGGGATAGTTGAGGTTATTTTGTTTAAAAGTGCTGCTGTATAGGTTGCTTATTTGTTATGGTGGGCTGATTTTCCATTAGATGTTATTATGCTCTTTTGAGATGGTTGTAATTGGAACTATGTATTCGAGCTTCATGATTAATGAAAATCGATTTTTTGCCCGTTCCAATACATAAATAAATAAATTTATAATCGAAAAAATTAATTGAATGTAAGTGTAAGAAAATTGATGAAAAAGTAATTCGGTATAATTTTTAAAATTTTATGATGTGTAAGATCTTTTGATGAGAAGTTTATATAAAATATCAATATCTAAATTATGTTATATAAATCAACAAATATAAGTTCGAGGAAAATTTTGTTACATTGAACCTTTTGGGTATAAAATAGAACCAAACTTTAGAATGCTAATTTTATAATTGATGTCAAAAACATTTTTTGATATCAAATTATAACCATGATTACATTTATTTTATCATCAAAATTGAACTTGCTCTAACATTGTTTGCCATCCCAACAAGTCTTCTGTCTTGGTCACAAACTATCTTTTTATGTGGAAGGATTAGATCAACGTGTAACGTATGTTGATGAGCAATAAAAAAAAAAAAAAACCTTGCATAGTCAATCCTTATGAATCCTGTACCTATCTTGAAGAATCATTAGCATTTTCTTAAAAAATACAAATCATTCCATCTTATTATGTTTGGAATTTCAAAAGAATTACTTCTACAACATTAAAACTAAATCAACTCAATTAGAACATTATCTTATTAAAAAAATTTCTTATAAAAATATAAAAATATCTCTATTATTTATTTTATATTATATCAACTCATCTCATTATTTATTCTTCTCATTTTCTTTTTCTCACTCCTCCCACTCACACAAGTCAAAAAACAACTTAGTCTTTATAATAAAAAAACAACACACATAAATTATCATGTCAAATCAATCAATTGAACGAAAAAAATATACAACTTTGTTGTATGTCAAACCAATGGTGGAGATTGCATCATCAAAAATTTTTGGAAAAGCTTTTTAGCACTGTCTTTTTCTTTCTTACTTTTTTTTTTTTTTTTTTTGAGAAGGGGCATGCAATTGGATGCCCCTGTTGTTGGACAGTCCACAGCACAGTCCACAGCACAGGATCCTACTCGACAAGCACGAGCCCCTCACATTACCCTTATCGTATCAAAAAAAAGGCAAATTTCGACAAGCATCATCACTTGGATGTCAAAACTCGTTGCCTAGTCAAAACTTGTTGGCGCCGATTAGCGCACATCACGGATCCTTTACATCTTTGGTTTCACTTCTGAATTATCGTACATGTCACTAGGCAATGCAAAATGTCCAACATCCACACAACTGGCAAGCACAAAAGAAGAGGAGAAAAAACATGTCCAGGACAATGGAATGGTCATCTCAATCAAAGGCGCTTATATGAAATCGATGTGCCATCTACAACTGTCTACTATAATAAACACACTGGTGTTAGTAACTATTTTTGTGAAGCTGAACTGCAGGCTCACAGCTGAGAACTATGATACAATATCTGCAGCTTACGGCCAAAATACCTACATCTGGGAGTAAGATAATGCTTAAAGGCAGGATCCAGACGAAATGGAATTTTTAATGTCTGAACTATGTGTAGTCATTGGATAGGGGCAAAGACTCCTAATTGACTGATAGTTTACCTGGTGCTCATACTGAGGATGCCAAATCTGAACAGTTATCCCAACATCAGCATCGATATCACCAGTAAACTGAGGGGGGTTTGAGGGGCAGCTATCCCAACATTGAGTCATTAGAGATTTCAAGACATGTGGGCAGTCCTTTGGGATTTCAAGACAGAAGCAGCGATTCCAACTGCTGCCTGTACATGAGAGTAAGCAGAGTATGCAGCCTCGCCCGTCACCATCTCCCAGATGACCATCCCAAAACTATATACATCACTCATCCATGCTTCACTCACACTTTCAGGATCACCTGCAATGATCTACACAGACAAACAAGAATAAGGAAAGGGACGGACATGCGCGCTTGCGCGCGCACACACTCACACACAAAACCAGAACAAGAATATAAGTGAAGGAAAGGAAACAAAACAACACTTGATAAATCTAATTCTACTTTTCAGTTCCAGGACATCTAGCTTTTAGTTCCAAGATACAGAATAGCAATGGATTGTGAAACCTTATCAGACTTTAGGGGCATACGCTGGAGCAGCTGAAGTCAAGTAGTCACACCTTCCACGGGGATATAGTTGGAATTTTATGAACAAAAAGTAATAAACCTAAATGCTCTTGATGCAAGCATGATCACTTTAGACAAATTTTTTAGGAGAGTAGCAACAGAGTTGCATCAAACTCAAAATTTTCAGGGCACAACATGAGTGCTGCAAAGTGGGCATACACATTTTTTTTACAAAAATCAGGTACCAATGGATTGTAAGGTGCATGCTGAAATATATATGGAGGAAGTGGCATGAGTTGAGCTCTTCAAGAGACAAAAGAAAGCCGCTGCTCATCATCAATGAATCAAAGATAAATCCATCTTATATCTATCCAGATTCTACAAAACAGGAGTCACCGAAAATATTCATGGACGGCAAACTCTCAACAAAAATTTAATTGTAAGGGCAAACATGGCATTCTAATCAGAGCAAATTAAAGGTGCCACATGTTGGAATCTCATAAAATTGCTGGGAAAGAACATACGAGTCCAACAATGACGTTGAGACAAGGTCTATTCAGTGTTCACTACCAATATTCACTTTTTTACTGAGATTGCAAAATGAGCTTATTATCTTTCTTTTTTTCCCTTTTTTTCTTTGCATCATAGGCTCCGAAGAAAAAACAAAATAATGAACCGATTGAACTTGCTAGGACACCAGTTTTCATGCCACAACAACGAACATAATCAGCTCCAAAGCTCATTTGGCTAAATAAGTTTTGGTAAAATGCCTAGGCACTCAATTTAAGAAATCAAAGAGATGAAGATCTACAAAAATCATGTGATCTTCATCAAAATTGTATTTGAACTCCTATTTCAGCAATATGTTATGCAGCCAAAAAATTGTTAGCTGGTTGCCCTCACCTCAAAATCAGCGGACAATCTTGGTTTATAAATGGAAACCTTTCTACAAATAAATAAAACAATGCAAACATGACAACACATGCATGGTTTTCTGGTTACACCACGAAAATAAACTACAGAAATCAATTGCGATTAGAAACAAACCTCTGGAGCCTGCCATCGGTAGCCATCAATCTCATAATCCAAAGATTCTCTTGTACCCTTGGAAACAATGAAAACGCATGACACTTTGAAAACAGCCTTGAAATCACTTTAAAACACTCACAAAACATATGAAAAGGCTAAAAACATCATAAAAACTTTTTAAATCTCTTTAAAACACACAAAAACGAATGAAAAGTGATAAAAACATCATAAAACCGGCTTAAATAACATGAAAAACAAGATTCTATAAAAAAAAAAGTCTTCAAATGACCTTATAACACTCAAAAACACATGAAAAGGCTTATGAACATGGTCAAACAACCTCGAATCTCATCAAAAACCAAGTAACAATCAAGAGAGCCTTGAAATGATCTATAACTACGCCAGACACGCATTCCCATGGTGGTCCAGTAAGATTCTATGAGTGTTCAGGTCCCTGTATGCCACCCCATGATCATTCATAAACTTCATTCCCTCAGCAAAATCAATAGCAATCCTCATTACTTCCTTCATCTGAAATTCTGTTTCCATTTTGCATGAGATCATAAACGGATCCACCTTCCATAAACTTAGTAAGAACACACAGACCGTGAATTTCATCCACATAAACACCATGAAATTGGAGAATGTTTTTGTGCCCACAGGACATTAGCTCTAGCAGATCCTTACGGATCAAAAAACCATAACAGTTCCCCTTATCACACCCCTTTACCTTTTCAATTGTAACCCTCATTCCCCTGAAAACTCCTTTGAATGATGTTGGCCCAACTGGATCAGAAAACTCGAGACTATCTGAACTCAGCAGCCACCTCCACGGACCATACCTCATCCCCACCTGATATAATCGTTTGCCATTCGTCAACAGAAACGGTCAAAGAGGAAGAAGGTAAGGGCCGCGGGAGTTGCAAATTCACATTTCAATTGTTAGAACCATTCCTGTAACTTCGGTCACTAGAGTCCTCTCCAATATCTCGGAATTCTGTTGCCCCACCATTCTCTTCTTGGCAACCACGAAGGCGAAAAGGAAGCTTCATGGTGCTCTGTCGCTGCTTTTTGGAAGCCAATTTGACCACAATTTCTATACGGGTCAGGAAGCTCTTGTCTTGTTCAGGTTGAACAGGAAGTAAAAGAATGCCGATGGTGGCACCCTTCTTCTCAAAGATCTGCATATTCTTGCAGCATAACGATGCATTGTCTAATGCCCAGGACACCGCAGAGCAGGTGATGGAGGAGTGACAAGCAAAATTATTTTGCGAAGAGAAGCGGGAGGCAAATCATCAGAATTGTTTTTGACGAGAAGAGCAGGCTGGCCATCAGCAGTTGCTTGTTCCATCAATCTTATATGAAGAAACACATTTTTTATACTGAAACCCGCCAGAGCATAACTGCAATTTCATTGTCAGACTCAAGATGAAAACCACTATAAAATAGGCATCCCAGAAATGACTGTAACATACTATTTGATCCACAAACTCTTAAGTTCAGATATGTAGTCGGAAAAAGAAAGCATTAGGAGCATAGGATTGGGTTAGGTTGTTGATATTATCCTATAGAATTGGGAATTTGTCTATGTATTTTCCCATACGAACAACTTGTTACCGATTATAGCACTATAAAATCTGATCATACAAATACAAATAGGGATTTTGAGTAGCTAGTTTGCATAAAGACATGGGGATATTGTTGGCCATTTGAGGAGAAGGATGCAGAAAAGTGAAAGAAAAGGCATGCATCCGAGAAAGGAATAGTAGTAAGGATGGGGTGGGGGACCTGAAGGTCATGGAGTCGTAGTGGTTGCGGAGGTTGGAGACGAGCTTGTGGGGGAGCTGGCTGTCAGGGTAGAGCTGAGTGAGGCTCCGTATAATGCTGCCCCACACCAGTTTGTGAGTGGCCGAGGATGATGACGAGGAGGAGGAAGATGAAGGAGAAGAGGAGTCCAGCAGCAGCAGATTGAAGGAGTTCTTCTTGATGAAGGCGATGGCCTCGGTCACGTTTTGGGTGAGGCGCTGCAGCTTCTTGTGCATCATGGTGGTCGACAAGTCCATGCCATTCGAAGAAGAAGAAGAGCCTGTGGAGCCCTCGGATCTGTGGTGCGTCTCACCTATCAGCACCTCCTCCTCCTCTTCTTCTTCCACCGCCGCCGCCATGTCCCGTCGTCGTCTCTGCTGGATCTGCCGGACCAGCATTCTAGCGCCGCCATCACCAAGGCCTTCTTCAAGGTGGTTGAAGAGTGTGGATCTCACTCGTCTGCACTCGACGACGACGACGCCGTCGAGGTTGTAGTGGAGGTAGTAAGGTGCTCCTTTTCATTTGGTATGTACGATACTGTTTATTACTGCCGAAAAGGACAGACGTGGCAGTGGCTGTCACGGAAATGGGGTAAAAAAAAACCCAAAAAAAAGGAGGAAAAGGAAATCGAATAGCCGAAGGAGGTCGAGCCGCGTGTCAAATATACACTTACGAATTTTTTATAGAATTGATTCTCAAATTTTAAAATGATATCAAATCCTTATCTTCCTCGTTACATTAGATATATCAAATAAATTATAATATTTTTTTTATATAAATTATAATCTTTCTTAAATTGATAATATTTTTAGGTTAAAAAAAATTTAAAATATCTTTATTTTATATTATATTATTTTTTTTATCATTTTTTTTATTCTCTTTCCACTCACAACCCTCACTTTTTTTTTTCATTATTACAAAGGGTATTTTGATACATACCCATAAAATTCATGAATTTGTTAATAATCGTGTCAAATCAACTCTTCATAATTTATCTGATACAAAGGAAATATTATTTTATTTAAAAATATTTTTTTATAAAAATATCAAAATATTATTATTTTATTTTATATCATATCAATTCATCACATTATTTTAATTTTTTTTTATTTTTTTTCATTCACACAAATCAAAGGACAAATTACTCTTATATCACTTTTTTTCTTTATTTTTTCTTCATCTCACTTTCACATTATTTTATTTTATATCACATCAATTCATCATTTCTCTCTCTCTTATTCCTCTCACTCACACAACTCAAACCACAAATTAATCTTTACAATAAAATCAAGACACATAATATAACTTACGGTCAATTGATTATAATTCTTTTCAGACGGAGAAAATACTACTCCCTTCATTTAATAGTATATACAAACACTTATCTATTTGAATCGTTTTAAAATATATATAATATATCTTATTTAATAATCTTTTTACATAAAAAAATCAAAACAATCATCATCTGTTACAGTACATCCACTATGTTTTTTCACATTTCTACAATAAATCTCATTAACACATAAAAATATTTTTTCTTCATCACATTTCACACATATTCAGCACGCATATAAAATCATATATTGAATCAACATGTTGTCTATAATATAAAACGGAAAAAATATATTAAATGCCAGAACCAAGGAGCGACATGAGTGTAAACGAAACAAAACGTCGACAGCAGGATTCGAACCTGCGCAGGCAAAGCCCAACAGATTTCGAGTCTGTCTCCTTAACCACTCGGACATATCGACCTTGTTCTGCATAAAAAAACAATATAAATTTAATTTCAATTCAATATCCTACATAAAAGCAGTAAAAGTATCTCAACAAATCAAATAACGATATTCTCGGGACTATGACATCCTTTACTGTAATCGGATTTCCAAATGCTAAAAGAAATATCCGATGAAAGATAATTTTAAGTACAAAATCGGGATAATTTGAGAAGGTTTTCTATTCTTTTTCTTATAACCAATATTGTGAAAATAGTTTATCCAATTAATCAACTATGTATATCGTTGGCGGTGCGCTTCAAGTGGGGGTTCTGCTGTCCCTATTGGGCCGGGCCCTTCCCCATAACGCCCCACCGTCTGGGCATAAGCGCCCTCTTGCTACCCAAGGAAGAAATAGCCATTAGAACACCGGTTGAGAATCTCAACTTGAGATTAACGTAAACCGAAAGAATTGATACTATATGATATATAAGAGCGGAGGTTAGTAGTACAATTTACTGCTAGTGAAAAGATCTAGTGTGACCTTATAAATTGGTTAAACCATCGATGCTTATCACGCTAATTGTATGAAATATGTTTATCGCACTGCCCATGATTAAATAACAAAGCAAATCCATTGACCATCATGAAAGAAAATATTATGGTTTACACATCACTGTAGTTCAAGCACATAGCATAAAGGCAAATTCATCTGAAGTTGATCGTTGGAGGGAACCTTCAACATCTCAGACACCAAACCCAGATGGACCGAGAGCATTATTTAAGAAATAAATCCCTTCGCCTTCAAACTCTCAACAGCATCCTCTATTATTTGCTCCATAGGAATGAACTTCAAACCCAAATCCATCAACTTCTTTGCCGCGTTCTCGGCCCTCAGCAACCCAGGTTGAGTGTCTCTTGGGAACCTACATAGAAACGAACCTAACTAGGTTGAGTTCTTGTAGCGAACTCGCTTTAAAACTCATGAATGAATCTCATGTATACCTTGGCACATTATACTCGGGATAAAGTTCAGCGACTTTGCTGCCAAAGTCGCTGAAGTGCCGTATAGCTTCGACACACAAATGCCTTCCAGTGGCAAGCTTGTTTTCATAGACCAGAATGTGAGCTAAAGCCACGTCCTTTACATGGGCGCACCCCATGAACATATCCTGATGTGTTTCAGGAGAACCTACATCGTGTACATGATGGATAAGATATGTAGCATAAGAATCCAACAGAGGAATAGCAATAAAAGATGTAAAACCACCACGGCTGCAAGTTATGAGAGAACAATACGATTAGATCCACCAGTTTAACATACTAGTCATCCTGAGTTTTTTAAGTCCAACGCGCACCAGGGGCAGCATGTTCATATATAGAAAATATCAATACTTGTCAGTGCATTACCCTTGAGGAGGTGACGCAGCATTGTCATGCTTGAATTCAAAATCGGAGGAAGGATTGGCCCCAATGTAGTTCCAGGATTCACCACCACCACGTCCATGTTGTAGGTTCCTTTGACAAAATTCCAAGCCTCCTTTTCAGCAAATGTCTTGGATAGCGGGTACCACAACTAGACTAAGCCGGCACAACACAAACCATAAAAACCTTTACACGTCTTGACTCCTCAGTGATTTAAGTAGTTCATGAATGACAAGAAACATGCATAGCCGTAATGAACCAATAATAATAATAATAATAATAAACTACAAGTTGATCCATGCACTATATTTAAATTTCAAACCTCGGACCTGATACTACTAGAGTAAATTCCTTGTATAAGGAACCATACATACCTTTTTCTGTTTGCAGTACTCAACATCAGTCCAACAGTCTTCTTCTTTAACCAAATCGGCAGGCCAACTCGGACTTGGTGTAATGGAGGATATGGAAGAAGTCACAACTACACGTGCGACCCCATTCTCCTTAGCAGCTTTTAGCAAATTCTTTGTCCCGGTAATGGCAGGTTCTAGCAGTTCCTTCTATCGAAATGCATGCAGATTAGATTGATGCCGTAAGTCAGGGCTTATCATAATCTTGATCACATATGGTTACGCTAGCTGTTGTATAAACGAACCTCGGGGTCTTGGACTTGGTCTATGATGTTGGGAGATGCAAGGTGGAACACCCCCATTGTGCCAGTTATGGCATTAGCAATAGAAGCATAGTCAAGCAGATCGATTTGGAATAGCTCAAGGCGCGACTTTGCTCCATCTAATGATAACAGATGATTTGTTTCCCTCTCGTCCTCTGAGAGACCAGAAAAGCAAACAAATTGTAGTCAACCACAGAATGATCTCATGTCTTCATGTTCGTAGTTATGCATGATGTATGGTTTCAGGAGCAAGGAAGACATACTGAGATCCTTGACAGTGGCATGAACGGTGTGTAACCACGGTGAAGCAAGAGCTGGACAAGCCATGAGCCAATGAAGCCGCTCCCTCCAGTAACGCACACAACTTCAGACATTATCGGCATTATTTTCATCTAGCCAAATGCAGACGGATTTGGATCATCTAAAATACATGTAGCCCATATGTTTTTCTGGAAAGACAGAAACAAGTACATCAATTTGCCAACCGATCAAACAGTTGGTGATATTCCGCATCCCCTACATGCTCACAGAAATCCACTGATCTCCATCAAATGATTCATCAGCTCTTCAGCTTCCGTTGATGTTGTACCACCAAGACAGAGGTTCCACATCGGAGATCAGGGGAGGCAAGCAAGTCCCCTATCACCCCAAGCTCCTCTATTTCGCTCCACTCTTTGAGCCACGCTACCTGGGGCGAATCCAAATCGTAACATCTTCCCACCACCATAAGGTCATAATCTTCTGTGTCAAGGACCTCAGTAGCACCTCTGTATCTGACCCATCTCTCACCACCTTCTCAGTAAGACTAAATTGCCGAGTAGAGGCAGCAAGCAGACGGACTTCCTCCAATGCAGACACATCAAGCACATCCAGTGTGCATTCTTGTGTTGCACCACATTCACCTTTATGCTTCGACCTCTAGACATACGCCGGGTCAATGCTAGGGCTTCCCTATCATCATCACCCCCTAGAAAAATCACTGCCACAGAAAAGCAGATCTCAGACGCAGTCACGACCACTGAACTCAGGTTTTTGGATGAGCTGAAGTTGCTCATATGAATCCGATCAATGAGAACTGCAACAGAACAGGGAGCACGCTCAGACACTCCTATTAAGGGCCCTGAAATCCTGGTCTTCAGAGTCAACAGACCCATCAATCCTTAGATTCCGATGGAACGGCAGGATTATAAGGGATGCAAGCTTGTCCAGGGCGAGAGTGCAAATATCGTCGTGCATTGACTTTGGTGGGGAAACTGTTGTGAAAACACCAACAGAGACTGCTTCCTTATTTACAAGTGAAAAAGGATCGAAGGCCCTAACTACATCCTCCGAGTATGAGCGTTGCGAGGTCTTTTTCTTCTGCAAAGTATGAGCAATAAACACGGGGTTGAACCGACCAACTAGCTTCATCAGGTGGAGAACATAAGCAACAATGGGGGTTGCTTAAGTAGGACTAATGATGCTGAGCAGGTGAGTTATGGCGGCAATATTATCAGGTCGATGGATGCATGTCACGATCCGTAGCTCATCATGCTCATTGCAATCCATGATGTCTCTTTTCTGGAAACCAGCGTACTTCCGTAGCGGATGGTAAAGGCGTTCTACTATCACGGGCACTGCACGGCAACTATCATTGTGTTGAGGACCAGAACGGTAAAACTTAGATCATTGAGCAGCTGCAACCAAGAGAACGAATCAGAATGGCAACAAGTTGCACAGAGGTTATTCATCAAAGATACAAAATACACCGTAAATCAGAAGGCCAAGATGAGCGAGAACATGAGCGGCCGAATCAATTTACAGTATGCAAGGCACGGGCATTATATATGTTTACCTTTATTTCCTTAAACAAGGTATAAGCCCCTAAGTCAACGATGCCTTTGGCACACATTATGAAACCAAGCGCCAGAGCATCACTGATAGCCATGTTGCTGAATAAACCGCATGCCGTGCAGATCGCGACTTAGGATAAAAATGCAGCAACAATGAGAATAAACCATGTAAAGAGGGCGTGGCACTTTGTTGTTTCCAGTAAGTGCTCCGAAATCAATCCTCATCACCGTTGTGGTAATGAAAAATGGCTGAAGTATCCCTAAATAAATTAATGCAACATTTTAGACTAATCCCAGCATACAGTGTGTGTATTTATAAGAATAGAGTCAGATAGAGTTTATCCCCTTTAACCTGAGATCAGAGAATCAAATTTATCAACCAAAGCAGACCCCAATGGAGGCCCATCAGATACCACCACGCCGATGATGAAAGCCCCCAAAAGGAGAAACTGTTTGCTATACTCGGTTGCCGTTGCCCCAACGAGCATGACTATAAACACAATATACAAGTAGGAGTTTCTTATAGGACGGTCCTTGGGAGTTTGCTTAATCGTCCAGTTCATTAGGGGACAGAAGATATATACGGCCACGAGAACTAATAAAATCGCCCGAAGATCTGTATATGGCTGGTATCTTGTGCAGCAGCCTTATCGTTGTTGCTACGGAGATTTGCGAGAATGTTGTTGGTGAGCATGGTAAGAGCGATGGCAACGATCTCTCCAATGAGCGTGGAAGACAAAGCCAATCGACCAAGCTCAGAATTGAGGAGATCGAGGTCAGTGAGAAGACAAACAACGACCTGAAAATGGGTGAGGGGAAGGGATGCTGCTGTACCCAAAAGAACCTTATTAGATTCTAATTGGGAAGTGGGATCCTTGCCGAGAAGGGAGGCCTGTTGTGAAGGTAACGAAAATGGGAACGAGGGGGCCGAGGAGACCGATGAGAAAAGCCTTGCGGCCGGTCGTGGCCATGAGGTGATAGTCCATCTTGACAGCGATCATGAAAAGAGACCAGGTGTAGCCGAGCATGGCCATGGATGCCCACACGCTTTTGCTGGCCTTGGGGAAAATGTATTCATTCATCTCTTGAAAGAACTTGAACTTCTTCCCAAGAACGGAATCATGGCCGAGGAGGAGGCCGACAAAGAGTTGGGAAACGAGAGGAGGGAGGCGAAGGCGGCTGAAGAAGGCGAGGTGGAGGAGCTGGGTGGTGCAGAAGACGGCGAGGAATTGGAGCTCGATGCCGACCAGATTGACATTGTCGACAGGAAACCCTAGCCCCGGAATCTCCAGACAACTCCACGAATCTGCCTGCACTCGAGTTATGTTTCTCTCCATCGATCGATCACTGATTCAATAAAGAAT
>JAOVYX010017387.1:0-22369 GCA_035668315.1 Drosera spatulata
AGAATTTGGATCAAATCAGGAATATAGCTCGTCCTATCGATGTTCCAGATCAGGGCCTTCTCTGTGATTTACTGTGGGCAGATCCTGATAAAGAACTTGGCGGCTGGGGAGAGAATGATAGGGGGGTGTCGTATACATTTGGAGCTGATCAGGTTGAAGAATTTCTAGAAAAGCATGATCTTGATCTAATCTGTCGTGCTCATCAGGTGAGTCAAAGCTGTTAAATTTCTCTTATAGCCTATGCTTTTACGTTTGCTCTGTCTTTTGTAACTGGTTACTGATCTGATTAGGTTGGACTAGATCTTTGATAGAGTGGGTCAACTTATATCGTAATTCTGATGGTTATGTGTCTCACGGATGATACTACAAAGATCCTAGAGTCTGTTATACACTGTAGTTGTAAGGAATGATTGAGAACCAGGTGGTAGGCAATGCATTGGCATCTGAGGGACATGGGTTTAAGATAAACTAAGTCCCTTTGAGCGCTACCTATCCAAGCTATGTTCTGATAGTGAAAATGAATGATTGTTTCTGCCTTCTTCTCAGTCTTTTTTCCTATTGTCAATTAGTAGAAGATTTAATGGTTAAGAGCAAGAAAAACCAGTTTAACCATTGGCAGTTGTTCAGTTATGCTTGACCCATCAATATGGCAGGCATGATTATAAGACAGTTTATCCATGTGTCATCATCTTGGCATGTAATGGCATATGCGATAATTGTTGTCAACCTTCATATGGATGCCGAATAGACCTGTCCTAAGGGCTAAGTGCATATGCAATTTATGTAACTGCTTATGAGCTGTCCATACCGTTAACATATGTGCAGCTGGGTATTGCATGAGTAATGAAATCCAGCCTGCTCTTACTGTTTGCCATAGTACAGTAGTTCATGATTGTTTTTTCCTCGTGGATTGTGAAGCCCTTGGCTGTTGATCTGTATCATTTTTGCTTTTTTATGGTTATGTTTACTAGGTTGTAGAAGAGGGATATGAGTTTTTCGCAAAGCGGCAGCTTGTGACCATATTTTCTGCACCCAACTATTGTGGGGAGTTTGATAATGCTGGAGCTTTGATGAGTGTGGATGACACTTTGACTTGTTCATTCCAGATCCTTAAAGCCTCCGAAAAGAAAGGGAAATTGGGCTTTGGTAACATGTCTAGACCAGGAACTCCACCTCATAAGGTGAGGATATGCTTCATGACCATAAAATGTTTACTTCTCAGCCTGTTCTATTATTGCAGTGAAAATAATTGGCGCATGAATGTACGGGAAAAATATCTGATCTTAAATAAAAAGATTTGTCAGTGTTCTAGGCTACCATTTATTTATATGAATAGAAAATGGCCTTTCCAACCATTTTCCCTCAATATTGTGCATAGTTTACCCGAAAAAGCGTGAATAGAACTTTGTTGTGGTTTTGTAGACAACCCAATAGCTGCCAAATTCCCTGGACCTTTTGAATCTATAGATTTGAATACTCTCTTTTAGCACTGCAACTTCTTGTTGACGGTCTTGATGAATAGATGAATTTGAAGATATGAATTGAGCTGCAGATTTCTGTTATTTAGACCAATTCAGTTCCTACAGCTGTTTCTCAACCACCTGATGATTCAGAG
Source organism: Drosera spatulata (assembly GCA_035668315.1). Taxonomy (NCBI): domain Eukaryota; kingdom Viridiplantae; phylum Streptophyta; class Magnoliopsida; order Caryophyllales; family Droseraceae; genus Drosera; species Drosera spatulata. Next base: position 1,616 of record JAOVYX010017387.1, read on the forward strand.
TTTGTAGCTTTGTTATTGAAACGTTTTAAAGTAATAATTGAGTAACTTGAAATTCTTCGGGATAAGTTGAACATAATTGACCGGAAATTAGTTCTCCCTGTGAAATGAATATTTCGATTTTTGCTTTTCCCTTACTCTCAGTTCAACTGGATGCTATGGATATAACTTCCCATGATTTTTTCAGTGTATAGAAGGTTATAGGCTAAGTGCAAATAGCAGTTAGGAGAAAACAAATTGAAGACATTTGTTGGCTTCATAAACTGTATTTTTCCAATGTTTTTTTTTTATCCTTTCTTTCTTTTTCTTTTTCTCATAACAAGTTTTAAGTGTTTCTCCAACTTACCTTTGTAATCTAGGTACGAGACATGACCAGCCTTGCACCCTTGCCAGTTTCCTGTCCCTTTGAAAACTCTTAGGGGCTTTTGGTATCGTTGTGCAGAACTATGAAAATCGAAATCAATAACAAAAATAAAAAACCAGTGATGAAAAACAAGAAAACTTTACATAATAAGATTTTTTTTTTAAAGTGTCCAATTGAACTCTAAATTTTATTGTTCATCTCATGATTAGAATGTTGCATTCATATAAACAAGAAAAAAAAAATTGAAAATCATTTTTATGGTTTTTTATTTTCTGCTTTCGTTTCATCCATTTCAGAAATAGGAATCAGAAACAAACACTGTCTGTTTGATATCATTTTTGGTTTTTTTATTGGTGGATGAAACTGAAGTGTTCAGTATTGATTTTTGCTTCTCAAACGGATGAAACAGAAACCGAAAACTAGAAAATTGGTTTTCAGTTTCTGATTTTTGTTTCATCTGAGTATAACATTCGGGATTTCCTTTACATAAAAACATTTTAGTTTATGAAGTGTTTTTGGTTTTCACTAGTGGTTTTTTTGTTTTTGTTATTAATTTTGATTTTTTTTATAGTTTTAGGTAGTGATACTAAACCGCCCCTAGGAGTTTTCTTGGCGATAGGAATATGTGACATGCTTCATCAACTTAAATGTGCCCTCTTAAGTCAATGATCAAGATGAGAAGATAATGGAAAAGTGTCCATGGATATCGGCCCATGCTCTACTTGTCCCATGTTTTTATTAGATTACCATACTTTTGTAGGTACTTGATGTAGCTGGTTTATTGGATTCTTCGTTTATACCCTTTTTCTATATGGTTCAATAACATCTTGTAATCTCTTCTATCTATTGTTGATACTTGTATGATTAAACTCAAAATTTTTACTTATATATACTCCAGATTTTCTTTTATGCAAGGCCCTTTGTCTGTTTTCATTCTGCTTTGACAAATTTTTCATTGTCTAAGCCATCTCACACACTTTGGTTTTCATTCCTTCATGACCGGGTTTTTAACTTGATTTCTTATCATCTGTTTTTTTGTTGCGGAAAAGCTAAAATGAGCCTTATACATTTGCAGGGTGGAAAGGGCTAACCAGTTGATCCCTAACAGCCTCATGGTAAAACAAGCAGAAGGAATCTGCTGTTTCACTCCTCTTCTGTGGGACTCTTGTTCTGCATTGTATTTTCAACATATGCACGATTCAAGCGTCTCTGATGAGCTTCAAGATGAAAGAGCAACCTAAGCACATCTGGCAATGGAAGCTCGGATTTCTTCAACTTCCGAGGCTCTGTGACATATGTGAAAAGAGATTTGTCTTGGTATTTTAACTTTTGTTAGATACTGTATTTGTTATTGTGCCAACTTCCTACTCCATCGTAGAAAGGCCTGTACTTATTGTGCTGGGGTTTGTACCCTTCGAGTTGTGCCTCTGTTAACTGCAGTATGCGGACTTATGGATCACTGTTGATTATTTGTTAGGATTGTCGTGAATGAGAAGTTTGGTTTCATATGCTTTTCATTGACACAACTCTCAGAGAGTGCATGCTCGAGCATGAAAGTTGCTTTTCTGCAATTAGTTTTGGTTAGCATCGAAGGACTAGATGCTGATTTACTTGCAGAAGTCGGATTTGCTTGTTCGACATGGACTCAATAGAACTAATGCATGTCATGGATTGCAAGGCTTTTCCCTGCAAATGACCAAGCAGATGAGCATACTTGCCCATCATCTGTGCTTTTGTTGTCCCATGTCTGGCAAACTTTGAGTGCGTTGATGTCAGTTTTGCATGTCTTTAGCCATCCAATTGCTGATTCTAGATTTGCTACGATTGTGGAGTTCCTTCTATTGTCTTGCTCTTTGTCCATGGTGATAAAGGATGCTAAGAAGAGATCATTTCTGCAGTGAGCGGCTTGTGAAATGATGTTCGGCACAAAAGAGTAGGCTGGATGGTAACTTGGCAATGAGCCAATGACATACTATGGTAGATGCAGGATTCCTAGCAAGTACGAAATATATAGCATGAAGACTTTGTATATGCGTGACTTGAATTTTTCACTTGGTATTTTCCTCATACTAATGATTCGAATTGTCTTCCCCTCCCTACATTCTTCCTGCCATATCCGATACATAGCGAGCACATTGATGAATCAATGGATAGAGCACATTGATGAATCAATGGATAGAGCACATCCATGCCATCACTCCTCTCTCCCAAGTATGTGAATCTGATACTGTATCCCACCCATGCTTGAACACATCATTTCGACTCCGATGTGAGTTCAACAACACCAAGGGAGTGCTGAAACACGATGATTTCCGAGTACCAATTCTTCAAAGCTTCTATTTCCATGTTTACAAATTCATCTTCCCAATTTAACGTGCCATGCCCACTCTGCATTTCCATCACATGTCCATTAAGGCTAGCTCAATGGTGACATCAAAGTGAATCATTGAGGATTATAAAAATGGTGCCTAGGAGAGGCAGCATAAGTTATGCCTGCAAGTGTTTCTCAGACGAATGGCGTCTGAGAGGTTGATCAAGGGACTGTTTTTGTTGGTTGCATTTGGAGTTTGCTGTGGTTTCCTCTCACGATCATGACTATGAAGGTGCATCGGCTAAAGCGATATTGTTCTTTGAAGGACAACGATCCGGGAAGTTGCCAAAGGGACAGAGAGTAAAGTGGAGAGGGGACTCCACGCTCTCCGATGGCCAGCTTGATCATGTAGTAGAATCGTTTTCTCCCTTTTTGGCCTATGTAGCGAACTTTATAATGTGGAAGAGTAGACTCATTAGTGTGTCTGTTTTGCAGGTGAACTTACAAGGAGGGTACTATGATGCTGGAGACAATGTCAAGTTTCGGTGGCCAATGGCGTTCAGCATCAGTCTGTTGAGCTGGGCTGCCACAGTACAAGCCAGAGACATCTTCCGCCAACCAGCTTGGTTACCTTCGTGAAGCGATCCGCTGGGGAACTGACTTCATTCTTAAAGCTCATACCTCTGCGACAGTATTGTACACACAGGTTGTTTTCTGCTAGCTAATGTAGCATGACCTGATATGTTGAAGAACCTACTCACTACCTTTAGAGCGTTCACATCAGATACTCTAAAATAGAGAATATATAAAAACGAAAAAGTATAGTATATAGATGAGAAAAGTAGAGATATGATGTTGAAAAAATGTGTTGGACTGTAAAATAAGAAACAATGAATAGTACATCTGTAAATGTAGAGTAATATTGTAACATATTATATTTTTTATAGGTATAATGGGATATAAATGGGGTGTAATGGGATGTATTGAATAGTAAAAAATTGAGAGGAAATTTTAGAGTATCTGATGTATATGCCTCATATATTATTCTTGAGTGGGCAACTCCTGTGCATTGCCTTAACAGGCTCGAAATAACGATGCATTATACAGTCGAGTTCAAAATCGTACAACTTCAAGTCATATCTGATCTGATACCAAGGAATCAACCGTAGCAAAACCTTATGCCTTACATCTTGTCATATATCACATGCAAGATTGATGTTAAAGAATACCTTTTGTTTCTTTCAAGGTTGGAGATGCGAACCAGGATCATGAATGTTGGGAACGACCTGAAGACATGGATACTCCAAGAAACCTATATAAAATCAATGCTTCATCACCAGGCTCAGAAGCAGCTGCCGACGCTGCCGCTGCTTTGGCTTCGGCGTCCCTTGTTTTCAAAGGCGTCCACTCTAACTACTCCACCAAACTACTCAAGCATGCAAAAGCAGTAAGCAGCCAATTTTTAAAAGCGAAGGGGTAATGGGTGGGGGGAAGAAGAGCCAATTCTTGAGCAATTTCTTTCTTTTGGATGAGAAATGTATTTCTCATCAATCTAGTGAACTTGAAAAAAGCTTGTCTTTTATGTAGCTATTTGAGTTTGCTGATAAGTATAGAGGATCATATCAACTATAGAGGATCATATCAACTATCCTGTCCTTTCTATTGCTCTTACTCCGGCTATCAGATAACAACTCCTAGGCAACATACTCTACCAAATTTAATAGACTCTCCTCAACTATAAGCGACGTATGGGGACTGGATTTTGGAAAATTATAGGATGAATTGCTCTGGGCTGCCGCCTGGCTACATAGAGCTACTGGGTCGTCCAGGTACTTGGACTATGTCTTTAGCAACCAAGGGTGGAGCTCGGAGGTTTCAGAGTTCAGTTGGGATAACAAATATGCTGGAGCTCAAGTACTTCTTGCAAAGGTATAATTTCTTCATTACCGTCCATAATATAGTCCTGGGAACAGATCATGGTTGCTATCATGTATTTTAGCTTTGCCGTGGCTGACGTACTGGGAATTATAATAGATGTTTGTGCTGAGTAGTAATGAATCAAGTGGAGTCAAGAGACAAAAATTGTTTGCATTCGATATGATGGACTGATTTAAAGGGTTTGGTTGTAGGAGTCCTTTGCTGGGAAACAAAAGTTGAAGAAGTTCAAAACTGATGCAGATTCCTTTGTCTGTGCGTTGATGCCGGGCAGTAGTTCTCTGCAAATACACACTACTCCAGGTACTCCCCATTCAGAAACCAAAAAGAATTGAGGCCATCTATGCTGCATCCTATGGAGTGACCATTGTATTTTCAGCATGGTGTGAAATGGCACTTGATCCTTTATGTATAACCTCGTCAAGGATCAAGCTTCATCTTGCTGAAAATATTAAACATTGTAAGAAGTAAATTACTCTCATCAATTATCAACACATGCTTTGTGAATTAATTATAGTACCAAAAAACTCTCTGAAAATTGAGCCAGAGGAAGAAAATTCTTGACAACTTGTAAGAAGGGCAGCAAAAAATAAACCGCTGCTAAATGAACTTGTTCTACTTGCAGGAGGACTTCTATTTACAATTAGATACCTCTAATCTTCAGTATGCTTCGGCCGCATCCATGTTGCTTCTTCTCTATGGAAGAACCTTGTCTACAGCCAGCGACAATAAGGTCCAATGCGGCTCAACAACTTTCTCAAGCTCCAAAATCATCAAGTTTGCAAAATCACAGGTATGATTATATCAACTGTATAAAGATTTTGCATCCAAGAGAAATTTTCAGATCTTCCCTAGAATTTTCCGATTGATGACTTCTAGTAGCTTCATGGTCTGCGTGGAACGAGCTTTGTCTACTAGTTAGGGAATTATGTTAATAATGTCTTCGTTACATGCACGACTATCGACAGCAAATCTAAGTTTCCTGAATCATACCCTGCTACATAGGTGGATTATATACTTGGAAACAACCCTCTGAATATGTCATACATGGTTGGCTTTGGAACTAAGTACCCACAGGAGTTGCATCACAGAGGCCTTCCATCCCGTCGATCTATGCACACCCTGCTAAAGTGGGCTGCGACCACAGCCTATCAAGCTATTAGTCCAGCAATGTCCATGTTGGAGCCATAGTCGGAGGTCCAAACTCCAACGATGAGTTCAATGATGTGAGATCAGATTACAGCCATTTGGAACCAGCCACCTATATGAATGCTGCTTTTGCTAGTTCACTTTGTGGCTTGCTTTCTAACAGAAGTGTTGCGGCCACACAATGCTCGCAGATGGTCAAAATGAAGAAAACTTATACAGTGAATACTGTGTGATTACAGGAACCCGGAAATATTATTGTATCGTGTTGATGCATATACCTGTATGTATTTGCTAATAATTCACGGGTTTGTTGTGTTGAATAATACTCCTCCTAATCTCCTTAACTAAATTTCCTAATCAACGAAATTATTCTAAGACTAACCTCTCTTTGTTGAATTAAGAAATGTAGCAATTGAAATTTAGTTATGCTACTACTATATAAGGAGGTCATTTGTATCATTGTTATTTATCACAAAAACTTAGAGAGTTCCTAAGTACAAGACACTTAAAAGCTAAATGTGTATTTATGGAGTGTTTTTAAATAAAATACGATATAAATTGTGAGTGTTAAACATAATTAAAGTGTGATTGTTTTTATAAATATACGGGTTTGTAATATTGTACTCTTATTAGAAGTTACAATTCTCGATATACTTTGGTTCCGACAATCCGATTTCTCAACATGTTGTACCACAGCCATATCGGAGAGGTGCAGTTGGTGAAATATTATTTTTACTAGACTCGATAAATAAATTTAACGGATCTATTAAAAACAAAGTTACTAGCATAAAATATTTTTATTATCCCAATTTGGAATTGTAAAATATAATTGCTGTTGTAAAAAATATTTTTTCCACATTGTAAAAATATTTTTACGGAGTCACCATGGCAGATGTTAGTAGCTCGGTTAACAATGTCGAGAATTTAAATAGCAGCAACTACAGCACTTGGAGCATTAGAATGAACTTTTACTTTCTCGATTAAAATTTCTAGGAGATTATTGACGGGTCTCATGCAATACCACCAAAAGAGCTGGAGGATGACCTTAATGAAATGGAAGGACAAAACTGATAAAACGATGTTCATTCTTACCGTCTCTATAAAAGATGAGTTTTTACAGAGAATCAAGGACGTTGAGACGCCCAAGGAAGCATGGAACACTCTAGCCACCTTATTCGTCAAAACAAACGATGTCCGACTTCAACAACTCGATAATGAACTTACGTCATTCTTACAACGAGACTTGACAATAAGTCAGTACTTCATTAAAGTGAAAGTTTTGTGTGAAGAGATTACTAAATTGGATCCAGAGAATCCAATCAGTCATCCTCGTACGAGGAGGATCATTATTCACGGGTTAAGACTAGAATTCAACGGTCTTCTTACAGCAACCCGTGGGTGGACCACTCAGCCGACTCTCACGGAGCTGGAGGGTATTTTGATGAACCAGGAAGCTCTAGACAGGCAAATATCTAGAGTCTGTATTACAGAAGAAAGCACGGTTCTCTTTAACAAAAAGAGAGTTCCAGAGAAGAAATTCAACCAAGACGCTCAACGGATGCAAGAAGGACAATCACATCAGCAAAGAGGCTGGCAGAAGAAACAGTCTTGGAGGAATTCTCAATCCAAGAGAAGCTCTGATCAAGGGGGAGCTCAAGGTGAAGGGTAAAGACGGCGTCAAAATGAAGAATGCTATAACTGCGGAAGAAAGGGACACTTTGCTCACGACTGTTAGAGGAAATCCGAAAGAGGTAACTTGGCTTCTTCTAGTAAAAGTAAAGGAAATACCCAAGAAGAATGGGATTTTCAAGTATCCATGGCGATAGAAGAACAAGAACTCGTAGCTTCTTGTATTGCTGAACCAGTAGAAGAGTTGGCACTTGCGACTGTCAACAATAACAAGGTGATTAACTACAACCATGACTGGATCTTAGATTCTGGTTGTTCTAATCACATGACGGGAAGCAAGGAGAAGTTTCATGATGTATCCGAGTACAAAGGGAAGCGCCCAATCGTCATCGCCAACAACTCAAAGTTGCGTATAACTCATGTTGACAAGACGACGATCGTTCCTCGACACAACACCAAAGAGGTACTGCTAGATAATGTTTTTCACGTACCTGGTATTGCAAAGAATTTGTTATCAGTTTCACAATTGATGACAAATGGACACCATGTGGTATTTAGGCCTACCGAAGTCAAAGTTTACCGTAGCCATGACAAGGGTATGCTTGTCATGGAAGGAAGACGAATGGAGTCTGTTTATGTCATGTCAGCTCAAGAGACTTACGCGGATAAGACTCGAAAGAATGAGACTGCTGATCTATGGCATGCTCGTCTTGGGCATGTTAGCTTTCAGAAGTTAAGAGAGATGATTAGAAAATCAACTCTCAAGGGTTTCTCACAGTTTGAGATTCGTGAAGATATTGTTTGTGCTGCTTGTCAATATGGAAAAGCACACCAATTACCGTTTAAGGAGTCGCAATTCAAAGCAAAGGATCCTTTGGAGCATGTTCATTTGGATATCTTTGGTCCAGTGAAGCAACCATCGGTCACCAGCTTAAGGTATATGATTATCTTTATTGATGACTACTCAAGGTATGTGTGGGTATACCTCATGAAGGAAAAGTCTGAAGTATTGTCAATGTTCAAGACTTTCAAAGACGACATCGAGAAGGAGTTAGAAACTATGGTGAGGTATATCCATATTGACAATGGAGGTGAGTACACATCAAAGAGTTCAAGACATTCCTGCGGCAAAACAATATCCGTAGGCAATTGACTTGTCCAGACACCCCTTAACAAAATGACGTTTCTGAAAGGAAAAATCGCCATCTAGCCGAGACATACAGAAGCATCCTACATGTCAAGAACGTGCCACCATGTTTTTGGACGGAATACATGAAGACGACGACTCATGTCATCAACAGATTAACACAAGCGAGACTTGGGTTCTTGACACCGTTTGAGAAGCTCTGGAAAATGAATCCAGTGATGAGTCACTTCTGAGTTTTCGCATGTATGTGTTATTTGTTCGTCCCTGACCACCTTCAGAGTAAATTAGAAAAGAAGACGGTGCAATGTATCTTTATCGGATACGATGATCAGCAAAAGGGATGAAAGTGTGTTGATCCCAACACAGATCGCTGCTATCCATCAAGAACTGTGATGTTCGATGAAGCATTGTCTTGATGGGATACACAGTCAGTCACTTTTGCCAGACTCAGAAATGCTGCAGGAGAAGCTGGACAAAGAAGCGGAAGCTTCTCTTCATCCAGAAGTAACTCTAGAACCTGAAGGTCATGAAGAAGAGTCATATCCTAAATCTTCAAACAAGGAAAGCAGTCCCCAATAAAGCGGAGTCTATAAGATCAGAGAGAAGGATAGACCTACCCAAGTTGAAGAAGTAGAAGAAGAAGTTGACCAAGAAGAAGAGCAGGCAAAAGATCAACGAAAGCATCGCTATCCAACCAGAGAGCGGAAGCCAAATCCCAAATACGCCAATGCAGCTCTTGTTGAAGATGACAAGCCACAAGAGCTAGACTCCTATGAGGAGGCAGCTCGTAGTAAGAAATGGAGACAAGCCATGCAAGAAGAGATTGATGCGCTGAATCAACATGAGACTTGGGATTTAGTGCCAAAGTCGAAATCTACGCAACCAATCTCTTGCAAGTTGGTGTACAAGATCAAAACTAAATCTGATGGTTCGATCGAAAAGTACAAAGCTCGACTTATTGCTCATGGATTCTCACAGAGTATTGCCTGGATTATGATAAGACATTTAGTCCAGTGATCAAGATTACAACTGTTCGAGTTCTCTTAACACTTGTCGCAACCAAGTCATAGAAGTTGTGGCAACTGGATGTCAAGAATGCTATCCTTTGCATTCTTACATGGAGAGCATGATCGTGTGATCTACATAGAGCAGCCGAAGGGGTTCGAGAGCAGAACCTATCCTTTGCATGTGTGCAAACTAAAGAAGGCCCTCTATGGTTTGAAGCAAGCACATAGAGCATGGTATGAGAAGATAGTTGAGTTTCTTATTCAAAACGGATACTCAGTTGCGCCAGCAGACTTTAACCTATTAGTGAAGATTCGAAGTGAGAAGATGACAGCAGTTCTTGTCTACGTGGATGATCTAATCATCACAGGAGACCATGAGGAGGAGATAAGACAGACAAGAATAAGCTTGTCGGTTCGATTCCAGATGAAAGAGGTTGGAGAGGTGAAGCACTTTTTGGGTCTTGAAATAGACCGAAGCAAAGAGGACATATTCTTATGTCAGCGAAAGTATACCAAACACCTTTTAGTGAAATATGGAATGCTTGATTGCAAACCCATTTTAACACCAGTGGAGACAATTGCTAAGCTGTGCTCAACTGAAGCCAAAGATCTTGAAGATGAGAGTTTGTACAAGAAAATAGTGGGAAGCGTGATCTATCTCACTCTGTCAAGGCCTGACATTTTCTATGCAGTCGGTGTAGCCAACAGACTCATGCAGAATCGTAAGAAACCTCACTTGGAAGCAGTGCGACGAATTCTGAGATATGTCAAAGGAACTATTGACTTTGACATTTTATACAGGAAGGAAGAACATTCCCAATTGATCGGGTTATATGATGCTGACTATGCTGGAGATCACGATACTCAAAGATCAACTACTGGTTATATGTTCAACTTTGGATCAGGGGTTATCTCTTGGTGCAGCAAGAGATAACCAATAGTGTCTTTGTCAAATACAAAGGCAGAATATCGTGCAGCTACTGTGGCAGCAGAAGACTATACATGGTTGATGCAGTTGATGGAGGATCTTCATCAACCTATTGATTACACAGTTCAATTTTAATGAATCAGCAATCCGGATGACAGAGAATCCGACGTTTCATATTCGAACTAAGCATGTAGAGGTTCACTATCACATTAATTAAGAGAAATCATGAGCCACATGAGCTAAACAGGAAGCTCCTGATCAAGTCGTGAGCATTGGATGATCAATGATCCTTGCAGTTACTGGATGGAGTTCAGCTGTTTCTTATCCTGCTTGCCGCATGATTAGAATGGCGTGTGTTACTAGGGAACAGGTGGCTGTGTTCGGATATGTAGGTGACGATGTAAGATCTCGGATCCAAGCCGCTCTGCTCAACTTGCTTTTTCGCCTGGCATCCTACTGAGCTGCTGCATCTGTAATAACTCCTGTGAATGAACATAAGGACAACGAAGAATTACTTCAGTCTTTGAAGGTTGATGTAGCGAACTTGACGAAACTAATCGTTTCAGTGTAACTGTAACATAACGATATACGAAAGCATGAAGCAAAGAAAAGGTTGTAATTTGTACCTTGGATAAGGAGAGCCCTTGATGGGTTTCTGACCATACTTGCGCCAATTCCAGTTATCAGCCACCAAACCATCCTCCATCGAGTGATACACCACCTTAACCTTGTTCTTGCTTTTCCTAGTTTCAACCACAATAATCATGAGATATAATCATTTTTAAACTTTATTCTTTCTAATTTGAGCGAATTGGTAACAGCCATCAATTGATCAACAATCACTTTGTGTTAGGAACGGGTCAAGGTGGAACTCCTGCAGGTTCACTCCTTGAATCTTGACAACATCGACCCGTCCAGAACAATCGAAGATCCTAACTTAACATATGTACTTATATTACGAACAATAACTCGAGACAAAATACGGAAACAACGGAATAATAAAACAGCAACCAAACAAGATCAGCAAGTAGACGAACAACACCAGATTTTACGTGGGAAAAATCCTCAAGGGGAAGAAAAAACCCACGGAGGACGGAAATCCACTATCAAAACGTAGTTTACAGCGTTTCCTGAACCTGATCGCTCAATCTCACTTTGTGTGCACTCAAAAGTCTCGACCAATAATCGCCTCTGCCGCTCTACAATCGTCGTCCTAACAATAAAACCCTAAAAACAAATTATTTATAGGGTCGGCAAATAAAACAGATCAGAAGCCCGTCGCGTCCGCGACATCATTACTATCACTCCCCGCAACTCAGACCAGCATCGATCAGTGATGATCATTTACGTGTCTGATACTGCTCAAAATTTCGAATACTCGAGGCAACATCAACAACTTGTTTGTTCAAAACTGACTTATACAAATGACGTATGTAGGACGAAATGATACAAGATGACTCGATAAATCATACTTGCCTATGCATTTTTAGGAGTTGAACCAATCATATGCGATAACACCAAGTCATATGTACACTCACCTAGAAAATCTCGTTCTATGTGCAGATTCTGCTTCCCTGTCCTCTATTGTATAAAGCGATGACAACTGCCGCTCCTTCAGCTTGGCCCGATCCTCCACTGCCTCTTCCTCCTTGACCGCCTCCTCCTCCACTTGACCAAAACACAACGGCGGTGCATCATAATCAACCAAAAAACGGATTGTAAAGCTGATCGAGCTCATCGAGGAAGCTTGTAGCTCTCTCGTCCAAGTAATAGTCCTTGATCCCTAATGACGAAAAGGAGCAGCTAGTCTCCATGGACTCCATCATGCTTATCACGGACGCACCGTCGTTGCTCCTCGTCCCCTCCATTATTGCCTGTAAATCACAGTTCCGCTCGCCCATCCTAGGCTCTCTATACATTTGTTACGGTATGGATATGGTGAAAGTATTTATATGATAGTATTACGAGGAAGGTGATCAAGATTGTGAACTATAGTTTGTAGCCAGAGAGGTCTGTATGGGGCCGGGAAAATGAATGGTGAATCATATGAACATGCATGATATATTATCCAGTTTCAGAAGTTTGGATATGTTCATTGACTTTTCTCCTAGATTCTTTTTGTCTTTCTTTTTTTTTTTTTAAGTCGTTGGTATAGGGTTGACGGAATTGTCACAATGATGGTAATACAAATTTGTTATTGGCTGGTCAGAGGGTTTTGTTGCTTACTCGGCACTGTGTGTGAGGAGGAAATCAGTGTAAAGGCTGCATTGCATGCAAACAAACAAACAAACCAAAAAAAAAAAAAAAAACCGACTTGGTCTAAATCGACAGTATACACGAGAACTGAACTTTTTTAGTACTCATGCTGTTGCAAGGACTTGAACACATGCTTCATTGGTCGATCCAACTTGATATGATTTCCAGAATATCATCTCGACCACAGGTTTCTTTGTTTGAACTATTGGTCAGCTCTACCTCCTTGCGGACTTTGCCCTCTGATTACGGATCATTATCAACCTTTATTCTAATTATTTAAGCGTGTTGATTAATAAAACAAGATTCTTGTACGCATCTTTCCCTCTTCGGCGAGGTGTCACGATCATGTGACAGGCTTCGCCGCTGTGGATAAGATATTTTTGTAGCTCTACCATGGAAGTGGCATGAAAGAGGCCGCTTGAAAACGTTATAGACAATCAAGGTTTAAGTGCATTCATATCAAATACAATAAGTTTTTTTTCTCTATTTTTGTTATTCATTTTATTTATATCTCATCATATGAATGAAAAATACAATATATTACAGTATTATTCTTCATTTGAGAAATTATTATTCGTTTTTTCTTATTTTATAGTTTCTGCACGCACTCCAGCACACTTTTCAACATCATATTATTACTTTTCTCAACTTCGTATTGTACTTTTTTATGTATATCAATATCTTATTTTATTGTATTTAATGTGAATGCTTTAAATTCAATTCTTTAATTACTCCTATTCAAATTCAAATGTTAAAAATAATTGATTATTGATGGTTATGATAATATACAGGGATTAGGTAAAGCTTCGCAGTAGTCAATAGTCATAACTGTCGGCACATTTGTAAATAATACTCAATTGTTTTAAAAGTACTAGCAATACGTACTTATGTTTGGACATTGTTGATGAAAATGAAGAGCTTTATAATTTGAGAGGAAACTAATGGTCAAATACATTATACAGAAAACTGAAATTTATGATTATACAGCTGCAGAGGCAGCAGCTGAGTGCCCATCTGAATGATCAGGCAAACTACAAGCTAGGAAACGGAGGTACCGGCGGCTCCTCCGCCGCTTGCAGCAAACTTTCTAATTTCCTGCCACCTGCCGACCGCCATGAGCCACCAAGAATGCCTCCTATTTGCCGTGAGTCTCGAGCTACTTCTCTAATTAGGTTTTGCTTAAAAAGAATTCAATTATTCCTTTAAAAAAAATTTCAATTGCTCTTCCTTTTTAAAGAAAATCCTGATGGATTTTTCTTTGGTCATCGTCGATGGACTCACCACCACAAAATAACTCGACACTCAGTGGATTTCGATCTCTTGACCTCTTCCCACATTGGAGAAGATGGCTTAGTCACTTATCATGTGGGGGTGGGGGTGATCCCCAAAACAAATTCAATTGTTAGTAGTTTCTTCGTTCTATGAAAATTTCAACATTTGTTTTATTTAAATATTTCACAAAAATGATAACGTATTTTAATTTGATAAAAAATAACATCAAATCATCTACAATACATCCATCAACTCCTCTCACAACTGTTACAATAAATCATACTTTTAATATTATTCAATATAAATTCAACGCACATATTAATTTTTTATTCGGGTCAAAATGTTATAATTTTTGTGTACAGGGATGTTGGGAAAAATCGATATAAGATACACCGGAAATTGTGTAGCACTTTTTCCTCATCGTGTAATTAAAATAGGATAATTAAATAACCCAAAATAAATAGATTCGATATCAAGATTTTACGTGAAAAATCCCCTAAAAATCAAAAGGGTAAAAAAAAAAACCACGGGACCGTTACGATATCATAATATCTACTAAAGAGGAATTACAAATATTATCCTTAGATTGTGTTAAGGGATTACAATCGTCAGGATAACTCTCAGTAATTTTTTCCTTCTCTAACGGGATAAAAGTATATCCATAGAGGATATCACTCAATACTCTAAACTGGGTATTTTTCTCACTTTCTTAAGTTTTTTTTTTTGGTGTAATACACTTGTGATGATCCTCCCTGTCTATTTATAGGCATTGTTAAAGAATTTCGTCATCTTAATTTGCTGCTTTCGTCGCGCATGATGTTTGAATTCGATTGCTTCATGCATACTATCATTTTTTCCACGAAACTTTCCTGAATTCTCCTAAACTTCTTGCTTCTTCTTTTAACTTTTGAAAAAGGTATGGATCATCCCATGAGAGGGACATCCACTATCAACTCTTCCCCTCCCGAATAGTAGGGACCATTTTCATACTGTTTGACGACTAGAAAATCGCGTAAGCACGCAAGCGTATGTGTCATATAGCAAGTAATAAGTGAGTAAAAGATATCGTTCCCACGAGGATTTAGTATTCTAGCAATCGAAGTATGGTAACTAACCTTGGGTCAAACAAATCGAGTATAGATGGGTTTGAATATAAAACTAGTTCTACTAACTAAATAGCTAAATAAGCTTAACTAAGTTGGATAGAGTCGGGTTTAGGATATAGGGGAAGAAAGGGGCTGTGATTTTGTCTTCCGATTGTGAGTAGTTGTTAAGTGTCAATCTAGTTGTTTCGAAGTGATCTCAATCGGGTTCTAAGGTGAAGTCTAAGTTCTCTCGAAACGTAGACTTACTCTAGCACAACGCCGCCTCTAGCATCTCTTGATGAAAGGCCATCACGTCTAACAAGTCTAAGCTCGGGTTCCCTTTAATGATTCACATGTCACGTATACAACCTCTCGGTCATGCATTCAATGTGCGGGTTAATGGTCGTGATCCGATACTACCTATCCTTCTGGAGTCAATACATATCCTAGATCATACGACGAGTGATCAATTCATCAAAGCATTAAGCATAACAACAAACCGACATCCTAATCCGAATCAACTAGATCTACAATATTCACAACATCCACACAACTATCCAACTATCACAACCCCTACAAGGTGTTTAGCTAAACATGGAAAGATCAAGACAAATTATCAAACACCTCATAAGCATGATCATCATCATCTACATAAACTAAAGTAAGGATCACAATTCAACAAAAATGAGATGAAACAAGCAAAATCACAAAGCAATTTGATAAATCCAATCAAGATCCTCTTATTTTCAAGCACGATTCTCCACCAAAATCTCCCAAAATGAAGTTCAAACCCTAAGCAAATTAGTGTTAATCTCACACAAAGTGTTCTTTTCTCAAAATTAAGCCTAAGAGGTGTTTGTATACATAAATCGATGGGGGATTTTGTAGACATATCCCCGGACGCAGGATATAGTAGCGCCCGGGCGTTTTGTAATGAATTTTGAATGGTAATGGGGTTGGCGCTTGGGCTTGGAAGAATAAAGAGCCCGAGCACTTTATATTTTGTGTCCCATGGCTTCAAAATTGCTTCGTTCCTTCATCCTTCAATCCGTTAAGCTCCTAACTCGATCATTCTTCCTTGATACGTCTTTGTTCGTCCATGTAATATTCGTTTTACCTATAAAAATATGAACACGCATCAAAGCTCACTCATGTACAAAAGCCGAACTAAATTCTCAAGATTTTCATGCAAAGACGCCTAGATATATGGCAAAAGTAGGATCAAAGGATGAATGATACGAGTCAAACAACTCCCCCAAGCTTAAGTTATTGCTTGTCCTCAAGCAATGTAGGTCCACTAACACATAAGGAAGTATGCATGACCCGAGACTACCATCTAATGGTAAGGGAATGTCACTCGTCATATTTTACAAGTCAAGACATCCTCACCACGATCATACTTGCATGAGTTTATCCGAATGTCCTGAAACAAACTCCTTAGCAAGCATCTCTCACCACCCACATGATCTTGAGGATCATTTTCATGAATGCTCACCACTAAACCATGCAAAGATGAGGCTTCAACCTAAATAATACCCTAATACCCTAAGCAAGAAGTGTTCGAGTATTATCCACCCTCTTATCCATACCCAATGTGCAACCATAATCCATAATAAAAGCCGGGAATGATGTGTGAACAAAGTAGAGAAGAGGTGTGAATCATTAGGGTTATGTGAGATTTTAGGGATAGAAGGGAAGAAAGAGGAGAGGTGTATCTCAAGGTACCGACACACTCCAAATGATCCCCAACCACGAAGCATTGTGCTTCGACAAGAATGAAACACACACCCATAGCCAAAGGCATCATCTTGATTTATCCCTCTTTGGGTTGGTACCTTCTCGAGACTTAAAATATATTTTGGGCTCTTTGTCTCTTTTCTTTGCTTTTGCCTTTGGTTTCTTTTCTTTTCTCTTCTTTTCTCTTTACATCATGGCCTCATGGTTCACACATCACCATGTTACAACATTGGCCAAAGAACAACAAGATACAAATCAAGACACATTGTATGCCAAATCGAGCGTGTGTTCATTCACATTCCATACAAACTTTCAAATCATGCCGTCTTGACTCTACACCAAGAGAGGGTTCAAGAGAGAATAGCATGAAAAATTAATATCATTCCTATAGCAATTAAGCACAAGGCAATCAAGTAGAAAGTGAGAATCAAGATCATAGCAAAGTTGAGAATAATCGCATATGAAATCAAGAAAAGGTTGGTAGGATCCAAGGCAACACAAGATGCCTTGGTAGGATCCAAGGCAATCAAGTAGAAAGTGAGAATCAAGATCATCGCAAAGTTGAGAATAATCGCATATGAAATCAAGAAAAGGTTGTTAGGATCCAAGGCAAAACAAGATGAGTAAATGAATCATGATCACACATTCCACCGTCTTATCGCAAACCCAATACCTAATAACTCCTTATTAATGGTGTTATAAAGGTTTCGACCTCATAATGTTACACCCCTCCGTGTTTGGATTCCCCCCAATCATGTATATGTTAGGAGTTACGTCTCATGAAAAGCTAGATAACACCCCGCCATAGGATGAATGGTGATTCAATTTGAGCTATCTTTAAGTCTCGGACACTACCGTCATAAGATGGTAAATCTCGAGCACATAAGCATACATCACTAATGGTCAGAGAAAATCCAATGCACGAATCAACACATAACTCAAAGACATGAAAATCCAAAATACATCGTCAAAATCCGAATGAAAATGAAGTACATGTCTACCCCAACATAAATGAAATAGCGGTAAAGATAAAATGGACTTGACACGACATGAAACACCCTATACCGACATGACACGACTCCTAAAATGACTCCAACTTCCTCCCACAAGCTTAACACGACATAGACGTCAGATGTAAAAGAGAGCTAGAAGAATATGACCTGACGAGCTAGTCGTGTGAGACGGATGGTCCTGGGCCTCCTTGTTGTGGATCATCGTCATGCTGGAAGTGAGGACGTGGCGAGAAGTGATAGATGTCGTGCTCTCCTCGCTGCATCGCATGGAGTTGCCACAGCAGCACATCCTGTGACTCCCAAGTATGAAGGAGCCCGCGCTCGTGCATGGCATAGAACTCACGCTGCTTACGGCGAATGCCCTCCACCTCAGCCTCGAGATGAGCCACGCGATCACCCATGTTGAGTGGAATGGGAGAATCCTCCTCCATATCGTCATGTTGTTGCTCTTCCTCCTCCGTCGCTTGCCCGTGCTCACCCCTTCGCCATTGCCTCCGGATGCGATCAATCCATGTTTGATCGAACTAAGGCATCTTGACGATAATGTCGGCTTCGTTGGTGACGACTCCAGTTTGGATGCACAGTCTGACGATGAGTCGAGGATGGGCAATCCTTAGAAGTGTGCGCCCCAAACCGAAGCCTTGGACGTATTCTGGAAGAGACGAGAATAATACCTGCCCAAGCAGTTGATAGATGATGTGTTTCTTCATCGTGGTCACCTCGGATCGATTCCCCGAAGGGAGGATGTTATTATCACGAGGTGTTACACGATGCGGGCTTCCTCATTGAGGAAGCTCACATTGAAGTGGATCGAGGCGGTGTGTGTCGAAGCATCCAATGTACATTGTGCTCCAAAGTTACGATCGCAAAGGTAGTCGAGAAGCTCTTGGGGTGGTGTTGGGGTCACATGGTTCACTTCACTGTCGAACAACGGCGGGTAAGAGATGTCGATGGTCAGGATGGAGAACGAGTTTTTAATTGTGCCTTCGTCCCAAAACACTAGTCGTCCTCGCACCATCATCTCCGAGCGGTTGGGGTTGTCGGCTACGTTGACGTAGAATTCAGCCACGAGTGATTTGAAAGCTTGCTACGGCATCTCGCGGAACGCCTTCCAACCCCTCTTGCCAATGTGTTATGAGAAGTAGAGGGCGTCAATTTGCTGCTCCACGATACACTCCCTTGCGATGATCACACGATAGCGAACCATCGCTTCGGGCGATGTGAACATGGCGAGGTTAGGCGGAGGCCCTTGCTCCAGAGGTGGGGCGCCCGTACGGGAGCTCGGTCTCGTATGCTTGGGGCGATAGGGTGAAGCTTCGGCGGTAACCTTCTTGCCCTTTAAACGTCCTCCCACCATTGTACCTAAGATCACAAATGTTAGTTCGCATCAACGACATCAAATTGAGCGAAAAGTGAACGCATGGATTGCATATAGGTGATTGATGATAATGAGAGTGCATCGCAAGTCATTAGGCGTAAATAGTAGATGCAAAGTCTTAAGAAACATATCGTTGAACACCTTGCGTGCATGGTTGAAAACATCTCTCTATCATAGAAATGTGATCTCAATCACAACCCAATTCATCCAATAGCATGGATTTCATCCCCAATTCATCATCATAATCTATTCCAACCCATTCTACACATGTATTCATCAAAATTCGTCACAACTCATCAATTCAATCTATTAAACCTAATCCTCCACATCCTTCAAATTCAATGAAATCAAGAGATAATGAAGGAGAAGGGTTGATCATATCTCAGTCTTAGATGAATTGAATGTAACGACGTGAGAATTTGATGTAGGTTAGGATTTGAGGCGTTTATGAATGAGTTTTGGGTCTTTGGGTTCGGGGTATGCATACCTAGTGCACTGAAATGAAACGCGCCCAGGTGCCAGAAGGTATTGCGCCCAAGTGCTTCAGTGTGTTTTTTGAACTTCAAATCTTGCCATCAAAGTACCGTGCCCGGGTGGTAGACTGTGTTACGCTCGCGCGCTTTGACAAATTTTTCGAAACAAAGCGTATGGTTATGAAGTTTCACGCTCGAGCGTGGGTACATGAAATGCCCGAGTGCTTTGATTTTTTTTTTTTTCGCAATGCAAGATTTTTCGACAGAGTACTGTACCCGGGCATGCCAATAAACTACATTCGGGCTCTTTTAAATGTTTTTCGAAGCTGGAATTTCCTCATTAAAGTCCAAGCCCGGGCATAGGAAAATGAAACACCCTTACGTTGGGGTCAGAATCAAATGCCCTTCTCTTAAACTTCTTGATAATGACTAACTCCAACAACTTAAGAAGTGAAGCACGTACCTCCTTTGAAGCCCGTTTTCGAGATATGAATGAAATGTTACCGTGTCAAAGTCCCGATCATTATGTTGTCCCGTCTCGTCCACGATCTACATAAAAAACATAAAATGACGAATAAGAAAGCGAAACTGTAATACCCCAAGAAAATGCTTAAAATGGTTTGATTGTACTATCTATACCAAAGAGGTGCACCTTCCTTTTCAGTAGCCCATTACTTTAGAACTCCGCAGTTAAGCGTGCTTAATGTGGAGTAATGCTGGGATGGGTGACCTCCTGGGAAGTTTGCTAGGGTGTGCGCGAGTGAGGTCAAAACTCACTGAAAGGACTAGTGTTGGTCTGTGGGGCCAGTTGTTAGTCAGGCGAGCGGTTCTTGGTGACGACCCGGTAGCAAGGATTTGGCCGGAGCGTTACAGTATGGTATCAGAGCAACCCTGCGACCGCGTGCTGGACTTGTGGACAAGGGGTCCAGGTCAGCCGCCTAGCAGGGGAAGGTTCTGGGGCTGTATGTCATGCTTGAAGTCGCAACGAGGGCGTTACGTTCTTTAAGTGGGGGTGTATGTAATACCCCAAGGAAATGCTTAAATGGTTTGATTGTACTACCTATACTAACAAG